>JAABLK010000444.1:0-27499 GCA_012295415.1 Phytophthora chlamydospora
CGTTGGGCCCGCTCCGACGCCCCGCGCGCGACTTTCTTTGCCCCCCCCCCCCCCCCCCCCGCCCGGCCCCCCCCCCCCCCCCCCCTGCTACGGTATAATGTGCGAGGTATGGGCAAACAGCTCATTACAGGCAGAGCAGCTCTGCCCGGTGAACTGCAACGGCGCACGCCGCTCTCGGAGAAGCAGAAGTTTGAGAAGCAACAGGAGCAAGAGGGCTCGAAACGCTCGGCATTACTTCTGTAGTATTTCATTGAATGTGTTGACACCCTCCTCTAGAAGCAACCAGTGTAGAGCAGGCCAACTGCTTCGATCACAGTCGCCTTCTGTATTTTGCGAAATGGTTAACTAAATAAGATAGCATAGCATGCTTGTTGCTGTGAACTAAATCTCATACAACCGAATCGTGGGGCGCTCCACAGGCATCGTCGACGCGAAATCCACTTTCACCGGTCTCGCCACCCTCCTCTTGGACTCCACGCCGGGATTTGAGTGCACCTGGCTGACGCTGAGCATGCATCGCAAGAGCTCTTCCTGCTCGGCGAGGCACTGACTGATCGATCGAGAGGAGCGAAACCGGTTGGTGGGCTCGTCACGGCTTAGCCGTCGGCTTGGACAAGGACCACTCGAGCTCAGCAATGAAACCCGACTGGTGCGCCGCTTGCTGCACTTCCGGGTGGTCAGCACAACGCCAGTAGTGCCTGCTCGCGACTGCCGACGGAGCTCGGACATTGGCATCATGTCCGTGGTGTCAATGACTTCGGTAATCTCCTGGGTATCCTCCGACGGTCTCGGCTGCTGCTGTTGTTTGCGCACCGATTTTCTTCTGCTTATCGAGTATCGACCGGACATCGACGACATCGACAACTTCTTGTGTAGCCTGGACCGCCGAGGCTTCTCGTCCAGCACTGCCACGTCGTCGTCAATGACATCCAGTGTGGCCACGAACGCCATGTCATCCTTCTCCAGGGTGTCGTCGGGACGGGTAGTTGTCCACGACGACTGCGAAGAGGACAACGAGCTCGCAAGCCTCGACCGCGCCGACGCGTTCAGTGATGCCTTGCTGGTATCCTCGGAATCCGTCTCGGACCAGTCGGACTCGGACCATTGAGACGCAGCTTCATCCCACCACTCCTGACGCGAGGAGTCGTTGTCACAGACGTTGCTCGCCGCTTTGCGCAACTTGTTGTTTCCTCCCGTGCGACGCATGCCGCTTTTGACAGGTTTCTCCGAAGTGGCCCGTACCAGCGCAGGGATTTTAGAACTTGCATGCAAAGTCTCGCTTCCCCGACGGATACCAGACAAGCACGCCTTGCAGAAGCGGGTCTTCGCCACCTGAAAGATCCGCGTCTTAGTCGTGTCGGTGCTCTCGCGCGGCAGATTTCTTACGGTCACGCAATGGTGGCAGAAAATGTCACCACAGAGTCGGCAATGGTAGCGGCGGCGAGTTGCCGCGTTGAACGAGAGCTTGCAGTTTGCGCAGGCCTTGCGCGAGTCGTTGGGCGCCCAGTTCGACTTGCACATCATTCCCCGCTTTGAAATGTGCTTGGAGTCGACGAAGAGAGCCATGTCGTTGTTTAGCCGCATGAACTTGCGGAAGTTCTTGGCGCTCACCGAGAGGCCGGCGAAGTCGTTCTCGCTCATGACAAAGAGCTGCGTTGCATCTCCGGCGGGGCGGACGATCGAGACGTTGTGTGTCTTGACGCGCTTTACCCTCAAGGAGCTATACAAGTCCGGACACTCGTCGATCTCCAACGGTAAGGTCACACGCACGCCAACGGGGCGGCCCAGCTCGTCCTTGGTATACGTCTGATACTCCAGGAAGCAGTTGTCGCGCTTCCGGCCGAATGACGAAGGCTGCAGACACGTCCACTTGATGCCCAGATACTCGTGGGACTTGTCCGATTTCCTAGTGTGGATGTTCTTGAGCACCACTGCATCCACCGCATAGCCGTACATGAACTGGTTCCACTCGAACAGCTCCTGCGACGTCTCGGCGTAGTAGAAGTCCATGAAGTTGCGGTAGTCGCCGTTGATGCGTCCGTAGACGCGGAACTCGCTGCGTGAGAGTCCAGCGGGTGATTCCTGTCGAATTGCCGTTAGTGAGCCTTCCGTACCGATGGACACCCACGGCGCGGCGTAGATCGGGTAGGCGCCCTTGGCTTCGTGTCGCTCGTACTCGGCCAGCGCGTTTTGCACAATTTTCTCGACCTGCACCTCGTAGCTCCGAATCTGTTCGTCCGACAGCTTGACCTCTGGAAAGAAGTCGTCGGGCAGCGGAAACGTCTTGGCGTCATTCCTGTTGGCACACGAGTTGAGGTGAGCCGGTGGGCATCGGATACGTTAGTTCGGTATCAGAGACCGTGGCCTCATGGTAACCTACCGAGAAATCGCGGGGGCGCGCCTCGAAGACAGCACCATGAAGGCGGAAAATCGAGAACTAAGCTAATCGCTGGCGATCGCGGCGAGATCCCTTCCGAGAGCTGCACTCGGGCGGTGCGGAAGGCCCACACACCGAGAGACGGACGTGCAGGTCCAGCTGGGGACATTTGCCAGCGATGTGCTTCAGAAAAGTCGTGACAACATGTCCGTGACTTACACTCGAGCGTAGCCGGAGCGCGGCGCTCGCAGAAAGTTGCTGGGCTCTTGGCCACGCACGCAAAGGCCTGGAGGGCCACGAGTCGTGGCTCATAAGGCCTTTGCGTGCGATCATTTATGCGCGGACGAAGCAATTCTCGGGCTGCGGGTGGTCGGAGACCTTCGCTAGACCTCCACGCGTGCCAAGGATACAAGCACGCCAGCACCCAAGGCAGCCATGTTCTGCAGGTCGCAGAAGACGTTCGCCAACTTGGCGACGGGCTGCTGCACAGCTGGTAAACCACCAGCGGAGCCGGTCAACGTAGCGGATCATGAGCGATTTTTTCGTGGCCCCCGCCATTGCTGCAACCACGCTATCCGATACGCTTTTGCACTTTATAGAGATTGATCGATCACGGCTTGGAGCCTCCTCTCTCGGCGTTCGCGTTCGGCCTCGCCAAAAGAAAATAAGCATTCGGCGCGGTGATCCATGTACAGTGCAGGGTGGACCGTGTCTGTGCCGGCGTTTGTGGCGGAGGCAAAGCATCGCCACGAATCCTTCTCACCCCCGTAAAAGATCAGCGAGTTTGCAACGTCCGCTGTGGCAATGGCCAAAGGCATCGTCATACTCGAACAGTGGAGAGGAGAGTCTCCGCTATCCAGACACCGCTATCCATGATAATATAAGGATAAGATGTACGAGCTCACAAGGAAGAGGGAGGTCCTCCTTCAAGCACGAACGAGCTGCAAGAGCACCAAAACTTTGACCTCCGGGCGGTCTCGCTTTGTCAGCTTCTGATGGCGCTTTCATCGGGGGCTCTCGGAAGCCACGCCCGAAGGAGACGACGCGCTTGGCGCCAACCTGGAGGTCCAAGCTCGACAATCACGTCTCGTATTGCTCGGGTATCCCGA
Organism: Phytophthora chlamydospora; assembly: GCA_012295415.1. Classification (NCBI taxonomy): domain Eukaryota; phylum Oomycota; class Peronosporomycetes; order Peronosporales; family Peronosporaceae; genus Phytophthora; species Phytophthora chlamydospora. Next base: position 3,487 of record JAABLK010000444.1, read on the forward strand.
CGATGAGTGCGACGAGCTGTTCTGCCAAACCGGTTTCGAGTAATGCCGCAGCAGCAACACCGAGATGCCCCACATCATGCACTGCACCAAACACCAAGCGGCCGGCCGGCCGGCCGTATGGTTTCTCCTGGGGCCATTTGCAACGAGGCATTTAACGCGGCGATGTTGAAGTGACCAAACACCTCGCCGGCGCGTGCATGTATGCGGTGGGTTTCCCAGCAGTAGTGCATGCAACAATAGCGTGGTGACCTCGCTGTGTTGCCGCTGGCTGCCGTCACTTCGACACAAAGAGAGAGCTTGCACATGAACGGCACCGACAACCCACCCGCTGCCGCCGCCGCGGAGCGCGTGCGCGTGGTGATATGTCCGCCACCGAGCCTGCGCAGTGGGTTACGGAGAACCAGTTCTCTGAACGGAAGCTGTCTGTCACCTGCGAGGCCGACGAGAAGACTCGTGCGCGACTAAGGCCTTTCGCCGAATCCCTGGTCGATCGGCCTTGCTGCAGACTGCAGTGCAGTGCAAGCTCCTCGCCCGCAAATCTCGCCCTCGCTTCCCCGGCGCCACGAAACCGGACGTTTGCCTGCGGCGCTCCTGCATAGAGGAGACCAACGGCGAAAGGCTCAAACAATGGCAAGCGCGCTGCAACAGCGCCGTACAGGGACGGCGACAACATTGCAGCGTCGGGCATTGCACACGGTGGACGGGCCAGCCACAACCGCGCACAACGGAGCTCAAGGCTGTGATCTGCACGCAGACAGCGCGCCGACACACTGCAAAAGGAGCGTTTGGTGTGAGAACGGATTCCGCGCACAGCCCCGTGGCATGGCCAGCAGCGACGCGCCAGCGAAAATGAACGCCGCCAACGTCAAGTTCCCTCTGCCGGACGGGTACTTCCCGCCCGTGAAGCTCACGCCGGCAGAGGTCGAAGTCTACGAGCAGCGGGTGGAGATCATCATGAAGAATGCGCTGGCCGAGTACAACCTGCACGAGGCCATGGGCGCGAGGCCCGACTACGGCTCCCGCTGGAGCGTCGTGGGCAACGTCGAGCTCCTCACCGCGATCCGCGAGGTGGACCCGTCGCGGGCTGTCGAGGGCTCGCGCGTCTTCGGCCGCGTCGACGGCGACTACCGCAACTTCATCGACTTCTTCTACTCGGTCACGGCGCAGCAGGTCTTCGCCGTGAACCAGTTCATGTTCGGATACGCCGTGGACGCCGCCGTGCTGTGCAACATCCATACGAAAGAAGCAAACAAGCCGCACCTGTACCTGGGCATGAAGTGGGTCTGTCTGCATCCGTCGACGCTCGCGCGCAAGCGTGACATGTGCTTTCTCGAGTATCTCGTCTACACCAAGGACCTACTGGGCCGCGACGTTGGCGTCCGCATCACACTGCCTCTGCTGCTGGACGAGTGTCCGCCGCTGCCGGACAAGCTCAAGACCCGGCGAATCCACTCGCATACGGTGACCATCGTCCGGCCGACGAACGACAACGCGGACGCCACGCAGATCTTCATGACGAGCGAGGTGGACATGTACAAGGGCTCCACGTCCTCGTCGGTGGCGACTTTCAAGAAGCTCATGACGACGCTGAGCTCAATGGCGCTGTTCGCCGACTCGAAGCGTATCTCGATGCATGGCATGGTGGACCGCCGTAGCTGGGCGCCGAAAAAGGCGCGCGCCAACTGCAGCGTGTGCAATCGCAAGTTCTCGACCACCCGACGCCGTCAGCACTGCCGTCTCTGCGGCGAAGTGGCCTGCCGTCGCTGCATGACGATTCGTGATGCCCCGATGCTCGACGACAGCGCCAGTGTGACCCCGCGCACTTTCCAAGTTGTCAAGACCATGTTCTGCAAGGCCTGCATGGGCAAGGTCCGTGGCTCGGACGTCTCGAATGGCGGCACGACGGACAGCCAGGACGAAGCTGCGTCCGACGCCGAGTCAACGGGATGGTTCATGGACAAGGACAAATCTCGCAGCCGAAGCTTCGACAACGAGTTCAATATCACGCATACTGCGTCCTCGATCGCGTCGCTTTCGCCAGCGGATCCGAGCTCCGCACGCTCTGCCCCACCTCAAGAAAACATTACCGAGGAGTCGGAAGACGATGCCTACACTGTCAAGAGCAAGAGCGTCACGGAAGAGAAGTTCTTGGACGCCGAGGTGCAGTCCGAAACGCAGACGAGTGTGTCATCTTCGCAAGACGATGAGGTCGAGGTTGAAGTCACGGAGTCCCCCGTAGCGCCCATGATGATTGACCTGCGCCACCTCCGCACCATGGCCGGAGCCGAGCGCGTCGTCGCAGAGGTCGAGGAGGAAGAGCTCCGGGCGATGCGTGAGTCGCTTGCAGCATTGGACTTCAAGAACGTCCGCCTTGTGGACTCGCCGTCGAACGCCAGCGAATCAGCAGAAGGGTTTTCGAGCAACAGGAGCGGCAAGCTGCCGCCCATGGAGGAGGACGAGGACGACGAGGACGATGTTATCGAGGTGGAGGACGAGGCCTACCAGATCGTTTCAACAACGCGGCAGATCGTGTCGTCCCCGATCGATGAGAGCCCAATGAGTGGCGGCATATTGGCAGATCAGTCCCTCTTCGGGTCTTCACGGTCGAACATGAGTGCCACCAGTGCGATCGACCAGTGTCTCCAAGAGCAGGAAAGTTTGCTGAAGCGGCTAGTGATGGCGGCGAACTCTTCAGCCGGATACCAGCCGCCAAGCGCGCGCGGGCAGAAGTAAGCGTCCAAGACGAAAGCGAACAAACAACCAACCAACTAACGATGACTCTCTGCAGAGACTGTAGGGCAGCCACGTACGATCACCTAGTGTTAGGGCCTTGAGTGTATAACCAGTTGCTGAATCAATGTTTCAGTGGTCTAGTTGCACGTACAATCCGGATACCAAGGGCCTTTCACACAAGTCTATCGTCGCTGCCAATGCGCAGACTTCAAGGTGCAACAATCGTCGACAACTGCTCCGTGGTTGATCTACCGCAAGTTCCGCCCCGGCGCTTTCCAAGCATGTCAGCGGGAGCGCCAAGCAGAATGACAGGCAGCGTCAAGAAAGGACCGTGCTCGGTGACCAAGTTGATTCGACGCTGCAGAGCTGCAACTACCGGTACCTTCAGATGCAGCCCAAAAGAACTACACGCCGAGACTTTGACAAAAGTTTGACTGACCACTATGATAGTTGATTTGTTTGGAAACTCGACGCTTTCCCAGCTAGAACACCGATCTTCCGCGTGTTCATCGACTGCAGCACGGAAGATCGGCATGCGCATGCGTGCCGCTGGGGCTATCCACAGGCAGCTGCAAGCAAGCACGATGGGCGCGACGACAGTGAAAAAGCTTCTGCTGTTGATACGATCTTGAACCGATGCGATCGGCTTACGATTGAGAGCTGTCTTGAGCAGCGAGCATCAACCGCCTCAAGAGATCTTCTTGCTCGGCGATGCACTGGTCGATGGTGCGTCTTGACGACACCTTGCCGGACGGTTGGATGGCGGAGTTGTCGTCGTCGAAGGAGGTTCCAGCGTTGATCCGGCGCATCATTTGAGACGCCGACATGAGGCTCGACATGTCGACGCCAATGGGCCTATCGCGCACGTCGTCCAGCTCGCCGCGCTCATCATCTACAACATCACCGTCATGTTCCCCGGACGACCGAATCGTTTCGAGCAGTTCAGAATCGGACGACGAGCGACGCAAGACTTGCAAGTCCTCATCAATAGTATCGGCAAATGACGCACCGTCAGGCTTCGTGGACGCCCCGGAGTCTACGAACAGACTTGCCGTCGTCGCCTTTTCCTCGCCAACCTTGCCGTTCTTGCCCGGCGCCAGCAACGCCACGTCCAGATCTCGCACTCGGGCCACACACACGCGGCAGAACTTGGTTTTCACGACGCTGAAAGTCTTCTTGGGGCTGTTGCCGTCTTCGTCGCCCTCTCGAGCGCCGCGGAATACCAGACATTGCCGACAGAACACCTCGCCGCACAAACGACAGTGTTGGCGGCGGCGTATGGTGCTGAAGTCGCGCGAACACAGCCGGCACTCGGACCGAGACTTCTTGTCCACCCAGCACGCGCGCTTCATGATGCCGTGCACCGAAATGAGCTTCGAGTCGACCCAGATGGCCATGTCGTTCATCTTGGTCATGAGCTTCTTGAAGAAGAACCCAGGCACCGCGAATCCGGCAAAGTCGTTCTGGCTCACGAGGAACAGCTCGGTGGAGCGCGGGTCTCCGTCGGTGGGGCGCACGATGGATACGATCTGCATCTCCATCCGCTTGGTTTTCATCTTGTCGGGCAGCGGCGGGCACTCGGGCAAAGTGAGCGGCATGTTGACGCGCACGCCCACGTCGCGGCCGCGCAGGTCTTTCGTGAAGGCCATGTACTCGAGGAAGCACGTGTCGCGCTTCTTGACCAGCGCGAAGGGCTGCAGACACGTCCACTTGATGCCCAGGTACAGGTGCGGCTTGCCCGACGAGCTCGTGTGGATGTTCTTAAGCACGGCGGCGTCCACAGCGTTGCCGTACATGAACTGGTTCCACGCGAAGAGCTGGCCGGAAGTCTCGGAGTAAAAGAAGTTGAGGAAGTTGCGGTAGTCACCGCGCAGGCGGCCGAAGATGCGGCACTGGCAGTTGGGCGTGTCGCCGCCGCTCTGCCTCACGGTCGTGAGGTCGGCCGCTTTGCCTAGCGACTTCCACCCTTTGCCGTACGTCGGACTCGAGCCCATGGCTTCGTGGAGATCGTAGTCGACCAGCGCGTTCTTCACCGTAAGCCTCATCTTCTCCTCCAGCTCGAGGATCTCGAGCGCTGACAGCTTCACATCCGGGAAGTAGTCATCGGGCAGCGGGTACGAGCTCACCGTGGTGGCTCGGGCAGCAGACATGTCCGCGGCAGCAGTCGCAGTGGTGCAAGTCAAGAAATGAAGTGAAGCATGAGCAGCTGGTGGCGATGGAACGGCCAGAGCATGGCACCCTTGTGTCCCAGCAAGCACGTGGGTTGTTCTGCGCCTCATCAAGAACACAAGGCAGGCACTCATCTTCCGTTGGCGCGGCGGCGACCCACGCTCTCGCCTTCTACCGACGAGGGCAATCAGGAGCAAGAAGGCGAAAGGCTCGCCAAGTTTTCGTTGTTTCGTAGCGAAGAAGCTATCGAGGAGATTTTCAAGCAGGTTGCCATGAACTGCTTTGGTCATCATGCAGGACTTGTATGATACAAGTTGTATCCAACAAACCTCTTTCGTGGGGCACTCCCTTGAAGTGGCCCGCTGTCGATTTCATTGAACTGATGGACTTGGTAAGTTGTGGGGGCAGACAACTTCACCAATTGATACGTCTATGGTTTTGTTAGAATACGTGCTCTTTGTGGGTCTGCGGCACCGCTAGCTTCGCGGTGGATGTCTCTGTCTACGGAGAAATCACAGCTCATAAACGCCATCGTCCTGGCTGTCGTCGTCCTCCTCCTCAATGCTGGAGCTCACGGAAGGCGTTTTGACGCGCGTCTGGATCTCGGGGTTGAAGCCGCGACTGGCGGAGAGGACCTGCTTCAGCAGTTCGTTCTGCTCCGCAAGACACTCGTCCAGCGACTTCGAAGAGGAGGAGCTTTCGCCCTGGTCCGTGCTGCGCGTACGCCGAGCGGTGGAGCGCGGCGGCAAAAACGTCGGCGCTACGGGCGTGGATGTGTATCGGGCGCGGGTGGTATCGCTATCGGGGAACCCACTGAGGAAGTCCTCGTCGGCCGACTCCGTCTCCGAGATGGAGAACTGCTGGCTTCGCAGCTGCTTCTGGAGCTCCGATTCCGGGACCATGTCCTTCGTGTCGATCACCTCGTAGATGCTGGAGCGCTCGTCAATCCGGTCTTCAACGCGTTCGTCGTCGATCTCACGTGGCGTCTCGAAAGACTGCACCGCCATGAAGGAGTTTCTGCTGATCGAGTTCTCCGAGCTGAGTGACGAGCGCGCGGTGGGGGCAGCGCTGTAGTTGCGCGAGATGGAGCTGAAACGGCTTGAGCCGGACTTCCAGCTGCACGTGTCGGACTCGGTCTCGGACCACCAGGACGCACGGTGCTCTTCGCTCCAATTAGCGCTGCGGCGGGGGGCGTCGGTCGGCTTGGACTGCGAATTGCGTGACACCGACGACGTTGGTGTCGAGCAGTGAGAGCTCTGTGGCTGAGTGGAGGACCCCATCGACGAGCGGCGAGGCACCGAAGTCGCCTTGGAGGATGCCACCGAGCGGCGAGCGGTCTCGATCTGCTCCTGCAGAGCCTCAGCGTCTTCCTCGCGGGAGCGAGTGACGCACACTTGGCAGAATAGCGACTGCACCACGCGGAACGTCCGCTGGTTGGTCATGTTCACGTAGTTGCTGAAGCCGTTCTTGCCTTGTCGAATGCCGGCTCGCCGAACGAGGCACTTGGAGCAAAACATGTCGCCGCACATCTGACAGTGGCGGCGACGATGGCCAGCGCGGAAGGGGCGAGAGCAGCTAGTGCAGCCCGATCGAATGCCGGTGGGCACCCACGGCCGGATGGTGTCCCCCATCGCCAACGGCTCGCCAAGGCGAGACTGCTCCACGAAGCCAGGAGCGCTAATAGTAGAGGCAATGCGCTTGGCATCCGCTGAGAGCGACACGTTCTTGAGCGCCCGCAGCAGCTTCTTGCAGTATTTGGTGGAGGCGGTGAGACCCTTGTTGCCGCACTGGCTCAGCGAGAACACCTGCGTCGCGTTCGGGTGCGAGTCGGACGCCCGCACCACCGTGACCGTCGTGATCTTCTCGCGTTTGGTCTTTAGCTCATTCGGAAGCGACGGGCACTCTGGGATTTCTACTGGCACGTGCACCATCACGGCGGCGTCGCGGCCCTGGTCATCCTTCTGGAAGACAATGTACTCGAGGAAGCACTCGTCGCGCTTGCGCGTGAGCACTGACGGCTGCATGCAGGTCCACTTGATACCTAGCGTCGCCTGCTTGGCCGACTTTTCCAAGGCCAGGTTGCACAGCACAACAGCGTCCACGGCGCACCCGAAGAAGAACTGGTTCCATGCGAAGAGCTGCTCGGACGTCTCGGACGTGAAGAAGCCCATGAAGCGGCGGAAGTCGCCTGTCACCGTTCCGAACGTGCGTGTGATGGTTAGTGCGCCCTGCTTGCGCCGCACGATCGCTAGATCCGTGTCGCGCGCGACGTCCTGCCAGTGCCGTTCGTCTTCCAACCCGAAGCCGGCGACGCGAGATTCGTAGTCCCGGCAGGACTCCATCGCCTTGGAGGCCAGTTCTTCCGCCTGGGCTTGGTATTCCTGCACCTGCGTCAGCGAGAGACTGACCGGAGGGAAGTAGTCATCTGGAAGAGGAAACTGGAGCTTGCCAGCTCGGTATCTGCCATGGCCACAACAACGTCAAGTCAGTTCGTGCAGCGAAACAGAGGTCTCCGCAATTGCCTCGACCGTTTCAAACTTCAGAAAACATGGTGATGGACGATCGCTACGTACGTTGATGCAGTGGAGCTGACCGAAGCCGTCCGCGGCAGGGAGGGCGCCGACGTGCGGGGCATGGCGTCGATTGAGGAGTAACGCTGAGAGTAACAGCGACGCGATCAAGGCTCGGTCGTTGCGTCGTGGGGCTTTGTCGTTTACTGAAGCCACTCGACGGAATGACCAGCGCGACTCCACACGCTTTGGCGCCTCAACCGCAGAGCTCCATCCGATGGAGGCTGCGAAGCTCAAGGCACTCACGTCGGCGGTCGTGCAACGCAGGCCTTGATTTTTTCGCGCAGCCCTACGACAGTATGCTGTTCCTTAGGCCGCAAGAGCGGCGCGAAAGCTCGGCTTTGTATGGCACGACAACGACTCAACGTCGTGCAGCATGCAGCAGGGCGTCAAAGTATGCTGTTGGAGGGAGCCGTTGGCGGCAACGCGTTCGTTAGATTGCAAGATTCGTGATCGCGATCCGCCCGCGCGTCTCAGTTCGTGAGCTGTTGTTGAACTGAACCGGCCAGCCTGTTTCACTCGAGCCGGTTCAAACGTTTGTGGATCAACTCGGTTGCACTCAGCGGGGTCTTCCTGCCAGGAAGCTCCAGGCGAATGCAGTGCAGCAAGCGATAAGTCGCTCGCTTCGCTGGCGCGGCGCCACAACGAGCAGAATGACAAAACACTGAGGACTCATGCGGAATCCAAAAACCGTCGCGCTTCTTCAGGGTATTTGAAGCCATGCATTGCACCCGATCGCTTGGCGGGCTCGCCTATGAAGCTTTGCGCCACCACGACGCGAGGAGCGGCGACTCACCCGTTGCGGAGACCACCGGCGGGACGTAATCGTCGCGATTCTGGCTGCCCCGATCTCAAACGCGATCTTGAGCACCACGGAAGACGTGGGGACCACTTGGTGGCTGTGTGTGTACTCATCAACTTTACTTAAGTTTATACTGTAGTGTGCTTCTTGCAAACGAAGCTAGGCTTCATAGAGAGTCACGTCGGGGCGTGACCTGGCAGACTGAACGCCGCCACTGCAGCCCGTGCTCCCGCTTCCTGGGTTCGCGCTCTGGTGGCGCATCCCGCTGGCCGACAGCATCATGCGCCGTAGCAGCTCTTCCTGCTCGGCGAGGCACTGGTCGATTGAGCGTGGGGACTTCTTCGAGCTTAGAGGAGACCACCCGGAGCCGCTGCCGGAGCTCGTCTTGCCGTAGTCACTGTAGTCCGCGTCTTGGTTGGGAGAGCTGCCACTGCGCTTAGAAGAGTCGAGCGACGAGACCGGCATCATGTCCGTCGTGTCAATGACCTCGCTCACTTCTTCCTCGATGAGCTCGCCGGCGGTCATTCTCGGGTTCGCCAGAATCGTGACGTCCTTGTCGTCGATCACATCGAGCCTCGACACGAACGACATTTTGCCCAGACTCGACGACATCGAAGAGAGCGACGTCGACTGCGGTGATAGCTGAAGAGACCGCCCTTCACTGCTCCCCGTTTCAGAGAAGAAGGAGATGTGGCCGCCCTCGGACTCAGTCTCAGAGATGGCCGAGTCGCCGAGATCGAGGTCCACGGCGTCGCAGTCGACGACGGAGAGCTGGCCGCTCGGCGCGGGCACCGGCACCAGCACGTTGTCGCGGGACTCGCGCATCTTGGTCACGCAGAGCACGCAGAACTTGGTCTTGACGATCTCGAACGTCCGACTGTCGCTGTCGGCGTCCTCCTCCTTGGGGGCGTCGCGTACGATCGCGCATCGACGGCATATGAGGTCTCCGCACAGCCGGCAGTGGTGGCGACGGCGCGTAGGCCCGAACTTGCGTGAGCAGACGCTGCAGCTCTTGCGCGAGCCCGACTTGGCCCAGCTCTTCCGCGCCATGACGCCCTGCATCAGGATGCGGCGCGAGTCCACGAACACTGCCATGTTCATGAGGATGTTCATCATGCGCTTGTAGTAGTTGGCGGTGACGGCCAGGCCGTTGAAGTTGTTCTCCGAGAGCATGAAGAACTCGGTGACGTTGGGCTCGCGGTCGGCCGGCCGCGAGATCCACACCGTGTTGAGTCGAATGCGCTTGGTCTTGAGCCTTTTGGGCAGCTCAGGGCACTCCGGGACGTCGAGCGGCAGCGTCACGCGCACGCCCACGTCGCGACCGCGCAGGTCCTTAGTGTAGACGAGGTACTCCATGTAGCAATTGTCGCGCTTCTTGACGAGCGGCGACGGGCTCAGACACGTCCACTTGATGCCCATATACAGACACTTGCTGCCCGTCTTCTTCTTGGTCGCCACCGTGTGGATATTCTGGAGCACGGCGGCGTCCACCGCGTAGCCAAACATGAACTGGTTCCACGCGAAGAGCTCGGCCGACGTCTCGGCGTAGAAGAAGTCGATGAAGTGGCGGTAGTCGCCGTTGATGCGGCCGAAGATGCGCGCCTTGCTGGATGTGGGGCTGCCGGGCGTGTCCTTCTTGATGGTGGTGAGCCCCTCCGCTTTGCCCACGAGGCTCCAGGGCGCACGGTACACAGGGTACATGCCTTTAGCCTCGTGCAGCTCGTACTCCGCCAGCGCGTTCTTGACGATCTCGTGCATCTGCGCCTCGTAGTCGGCCACCTCCTTTGGCGACAGGTGGATCTCCGGGAAGTAGGCGTCCGGCAGCGGGAACTGCCCGCCGTTGTCGTGCATTTTGTCGCCGGAGACGCTGGAGTCGAGCAAAGCGAGGAAGAAACGTTAATCAACGATCGAGGGGCTAGCAATCGCCACCGCTGCGTCGGACACGAGGCCCTGGGCAAGTGGACGTACCGGCCAGAGGAGTGCGAGTCGGTAAGTGACCGGGCCGACGTGTGTGAATCCTGGCGAGGCATCACGATACTCGTCTCTTTGCTGCGTTGTTGGATTCAATCTCAATGTGAGGCCTCCAAGATCTGAGTGCTCGCAGCTTCGCCAAGTCGAGAATGAGGCAGCTTCCTGTCGACGCCACATCTCCGCAAGCTTCCCCAGCTGTACGCAAAGGCGTGCAAGTGTGCAATACTGTGGGACGAGCGATGCCGGCCATGAACACGAGCCGTGAGTGCTCCGTCCAGCTGGTCGAGCATTGCTTCTCCTCGTTCTCCCAAGGATTTGACCACGGGGCAGGCATCGCCAAGCTGGCTTCGGCGCTGCTGCCTCAAAGGCCACTTAGACTGCGTGGACGATGGAGCTCGTAGGTGGCGTGGTGGCGGCGTTGCACGTGTCGAGGTTGTTCAAGCTTCGTTCCGAGCGGCGCGACTGTCCAATGCTAGTCGACTCGACCAGCGAGACAGCGAGACAGCGAGAGCCTTCAGCAGATGAGTCGAGGTTTGGGCTGCGCTACATGAAGTTGCATCTGGAGGCTGCCACCTGTCCGCAAGTTCTCGTTGCCAACGGGAGCCCTGGAACACGGGTATTACTCTTGGTGACATGTAATCCCAAGCCGCCCAGCCGTTCCAATTGCATTCTGGTGGCTTGAGCTTTGGTCTCTCGGGCCGTTGTCCTCGTACAGCCTCAGATGCCATCAAGTCTTGATTCAAGACTCTTGAATCAAGAGAGAGGAAGGGAAAACCCATCGATCTCTTCTTTGCTCCGCGTGGAGGTAGAGCGGAGGCATCTTGGGGGCAAGACCCGACGATCTTGACGTTGAGTTCCTCGCCGTTCTGTCTATGCCTGCAACACGTCACGGGCAAAGTTTCCAAGCAGCAAAGCCCATGCTCAAGAGTCTGACTGACACAAGTCCTGGGAGCTGCGTCTGCTGCAGCTCCTTTGAGCGCGGACTCAACAGGCGAATGCGGCTTTAGCTTGACCGCTGACAGCTCCCAAGCTGCCCCCTACATGGAAGAGCTTCTGGATGTGCCTGTGGGCATGTTTCCCGGCTTGTACGTGACTGATCGCCTTGCATGCTGCTCTGGCCAACGCCGTAGCAGTTCTGCGAGCTGCAGATGCCCCTCCGGACTCGTCCGAGTTTCCTTGGAGCGATGGCGGCAGTTTTCAGGACTGTGACCTTTCAAGATCGACGACGATGGCATTGAGCTCACGTCCAAGACGAGTGTCTTGTTCAGACACATCAATGATGGCGCTTTCGGTTGTCACCGCAGAGCAGCAAACAAGCGAAGGCGTTCGCGAGCGGCTGCTGCTACACTGGGTCAACTCATTGCCGCTGACAAAGTGCCTGTTGGTCGAGGAGCTGCGTGATCTGCGCTTTGGTGACGTGCTACACGAAATTGTGAAGTGGCTGCTGGTACGTCTAAGAGAGTGCATGTCCCCGTTGAAACACTGCTGACGTTTGTACTGTGGCTATACTGCTGAACAAGGATTTCGCTGAAGCAGAGCCCTTAAGCAGTGATGAAGCTAGGGAAGGCGACGTGTTTGGAAATGTCGCGATCGCGCAGCGTCTCCGTCGAGTTGTTCAGTTTGTTGCGAGTGAATGCCGAAGTCAAGATGAAGACGCCATGTACCTTGTGAACGACGTTGACTGTGTGGATCGAGTAATGGCGGGTAACAGCGACGATATCTGCGCAGTGCTCACTGTTTTGAAGCGGCTAAGCATGCAACGCCTGCAGGAACATCAAACGCTCGAGAGTGAGAAGGTCGCAATGCGTCACCGTCAGGCGCAAGAAGAGATGATTCAACATTCCTTGCAACAGCCTCGCGCACTGACCAACGTAGCTGTAAAACCCAAGCAGAAAGCCAAGGGTACAACTTCGTCTTCATCGCGACAGCGACGTCGTGTACGGTCAAATGTTACAGCAATTTCCAAGGCCGTCGAGAAAAAGGACTCCAAAGAGGTGAAGCTAAACAAGAAGAGACCCAATGCAGCAACCAAGAGACGACTCAATAAGCCACCCTCGACCGCAACTTCATCTGCTCCGAAGAGACTCGACAACGCGAACGTCTCGCTTCCAACGGGCGAAAGTAGTAGCAATGGACTTCAAGTGTTCGGAATGCTGGATCCAACTGCGACAGATTGTCCTCGAGGTATTACTTTGAAGGTCAATGACAGCAACGAAAACTGCGAGATGGATCTTCAAGCAGCGCGCTTTTGCAGCTGGGCGCAGCATTTCTTGCAGATCCAAATGCCCTTCAAACAGATATTTGCGAAGCAAGGCAACCAGTGGAAATTGCATCCACCACGGATAGTGAAGCAAGCGTTTGTCAGTGGAGTCCTGCTGTGTCGTATTGCCGCTGGTATTGTTCTGCGTTATGGGGAACAGCTCGATCAACGCATCCCGGAAAGCAAAAGACCGAGTTACGACGATTTTGCGTCGGTGGTCGATCCAGCTACACCTTCTGAGAGGCAACGAAACATGGCCTTAGCGCTAGCTGTATTGAGATGCATTGGCGTTTCTTCCGGCGCTCTCACTTCGTTTGAATGGTTGCAACAACCTGGAAAAGATTCGTCGAAATCGCTTTGGCACGCTTTGGACGAAGTCTTGCGCAGGGTTTCACAGCTCTGTCATACCACTACTTCTTCGGGTGCCCAAGAGATGGTAGATAAAAGTACCGAAAGTGCTCGTGGTGGCTCAGAACATGAAAAAGCTGTGGTCCAGCGCAACAGAGACGAAGTCCACACGAGCCCCAAGCAAGTTCCAAGAAGAAGAAAGAAGGTTGTGGAAATGGATGCTGGGCTGACCGGATGCGCGTCGTTGAAGCGAAACCTGCCTTACATTACCAGCGAGCAAATTCACGTGGTGAACGAATGGCTTCTCGGTCTCGGATTCGACGTGAAGAAGGTGGGTTTCACTTAGTCCATTTTGATATTTACGAACATGACGTGGTGATTCACATGTTGTGGAACGGAGAAGGTTGTAGGTCGCGGAGTACTGCAAGATCCGATGCGCAACGGAGTTCTTCTCTGGTAGGTAGCCTCTGTTGTCCGTTCCATTGTACTGATGCTTCAACTTACGATCCTCTTCTTGTGTAAACTCCCCAGCACTCTCTTAGTCCAAGTGCTAGAGAGTGCGTCATTTCCGTTGTGCAAGACGCCTCGAACCCTGACGGAGATGCGGTATGTCACGTTGAATCTTCGGTGGCCTTGTTTCATTGTTTGACTGTTGGTATCGGCGTTTACCAGAGAAAACATTTCGAAAGCGTTTGAAAAACTTGGCGATTTCCCACACGAATCGATTCCACAGTGCTATTTGACGGCATCGGCGGAGCAAGCAGTGCTCATCGGCGACCGACAGATCAGCTACGGGTTGTTGTGGCACATCTGGCAGGCGAGTTGTGCAGCGCGTAGCTTGACACAAGCAAAGAAGGGTAGTGAGCTTCTGCCGGCAGATCTTCACGAAGCATGGAAGGCTGAAAGCGTCGAGTTCGGTGAGGCTCAAATCACTCCAGTGACGCCCTCTCCGCTGCTGCTTGATATCCCAGCCATTGCCTTGGCTGGACAAGGAAAACTTGCGGTTACAGATGATGAAGAAACATCATTTCAGGTAAATCTTCACGATACTTTTGCCCGTCGGCTTGCGTGGAGTGAGAACGATAACCACGGCGACGAAGATGGCGACGATGTGTTTCCGGTCCCAAAGGCGCCGTTCTCCAGCCCAGTCTACAGCGAAAATCTCAGCTCAATTCCGGCGGAGACCCACGAGGACGAGATGAAGTACCAAACGGTGGACGATATTTTCCCTGCGCATCTAGGTAGGCGTGGTTCCCATGTGAGTTTTGGCCAGGACTTGGACCAGAGACCAGCACCGAGCATCGCCATAGCAGAATTGTCAGGTGAGCCTTGCATGCAAAATGACGTGTGTGGATCGCATAATGTTAACATTCGTGCACAAAGCTGTCCCAGCTGTAGCAGCTTCTTCAAATCAAGACAAAGGAAGTGATGTCTTGGAGATGCCCTCTCCGTCCAAGTCCACAAAGGTTCAAGCGCATCAAGATGCCGCCCTGTTTCAAGAACCTGTCGAGGAAGTTCTGGCCTGGTTGAAGCGTTTAGGCGTCCATCTGAAGAATCCCTCTGCTTTCCATGTACGGCATCAGCATTGTCCATGCTGCTAATCGCTTGCCGCTCACTTCAGCGTTGTCAATCAATTTGCAGGATCGCTCAGCACCACTGACGGAGTTCCAGTCCGGCGTGTTGCTTTGCTGCATCGTCGAAAAAGTGGAGCTCATGCGCAGCATCCCCGGCGTCACGCGTCCGTCCGGCGACCAGCCGCTCAGCAAAGCCAGCTCGCTGCACAACATCACCAAGGCGCTCAACATCCTCCAGCAGAAGAAGGTACCTAGACTCAAAAGGAAGCACACGGCAACTTCTCGCTAACACCACGTTCCCCACACTCAGGTCATGCCGTTGCACGTGCTTCGTCGTGCATCTGCCATCTACGCCGGCAACCGTGACGTGATCCTGCAGCTTCTAGTGCAAATCCGCAAGGCGTACGGCCACCACCATGCACGCCGTCGCGTCAAGCCGCTCTCCTCTGCAGCCTAACGTCCCAGCAAGAACCAAACCGACTAAAAAGCAACTGTATCTATGAATCAATAGGTCCGCACGTCCGGCATCCTTACCCCATCCAGATCTCTACTTCTGTCGCTGCTGCTTCCAGCGGTAGACAGCGGGCATGCCGTTCTCGGCGGCTTTCACCTTGACCTTCTTGCCCTTGGCCTGCACCTTGCGCTCCAGGTCGAGCTTGGCGCTCATCTGGCCGATCTTCTTGGCGCGCGCCAGGCGGTCGCGCATCTCCCGGTACACAGCGTCTCTCTCCACCTGCATCTTGTACTTCTTCTTGGGGTTGGCGTCCAAATCGGGTAACTGCGCCGTCTGCAGGTCCTTCGTGCGGATCCGGTTGAAGGCTCGGTCCGCCAGCTCCGGCGCCGTGTCGAAGTGCTTAGCTACATCAAAGCTGTCCACCTGCACGTCATCTTCTACGAAAACCGTGTGTGCGTTGCCCTTGGGCGCGTCCACGAAATGCAGTCCGCGGTTGAGCTTCTCGGCCTTGCGCAGGTCCACGGCACGCTTCATGTGCAGGTAGGCCAGGTCCTGCGTCTTGAGCGAGCGCAGAGCCTCCGAGTCTAGCTGTTTCTGGTGATTATGCGTGGACACGTGCACGCCTTTCTCCGTGGTCGTGCTGGCCATGCGGTAGTAGAACTCGTCCGGGTTGCGCAGCGCCGCCTTGAGCTGCAGCGTCTTGAGCCGCTTCTGCTTCTGGTTGTAGTCGCGCGCGCGCTTCACATAGTCCTTGTGCTTCTCCAACAGACCCAGCTTCCGACGCTCGCGCAGCTGCCCGCGCTCCTTGTGCTCGCGTCGCTTCACCACGTTGCGCAGCGACGACATGTTGCCTGCCTTGTGTTGATCGAGGAATGGCTGGCGAGGACGGGATGGAATATGTGTGAACCACATTCGATTGTGTAAGTTACATGATTGTGTGAACACATAAATAAAAGGTTATGGGGCTACGATCATAGCCCAGCCGGGTTACAAGTTGAAGTGCCTTCTGGTGGGGATCGTTACAGCAACCACGACGTCGCAGTTTCGGTGCGCGATGTCGTCGCGGTGCATATTGCAGACGTTACTCTTGAGCCGACGCTAACGCAGTAGCACACTGTTGGGTGGCGTGAGGGCTAATGTGCATGTACGTGGTCCGTGCATACTTCGAAAAGCACGGAAAAGGACAAATTGATCCGAATAGAATAACCGTGACATACCTGCGAACCCCATGAAAATGAAAAGCAGCCGAGATGATCAAACCATTGGTGAATATGTACGGGATCTCCACGAGTGTTGAGAGCCGATGCGGCACTACCTATAACGTAGTATTTAACCAAACAAATGGTGCTCCCTACCGTCGATTCTTCAGCTTTCTAGCATGATCGATGTTTTACCTATGATGCACAGCGAAAGATAGCATGCGATTGATGGCTTCACTCAGCAAACTCACCACATCACCAGCAAGTCATGCCCAGCACTTTCCTCATCAAGTCGAAAGCTGCATCAAACCAGCGCGACCATCAAGTCATTCGTTGGTGTGGTATACACGACTTTGTTTGATACAAACGCCAAGTTAACGATCCAAATGGCTACACTCTCGACCGCCGAAAACCCAATTCAGTTCATTTATCATTTTCCTCGGTCGACGCCACAACGGATGAGCAGGTCCTCCACGCAGCTCCGCGCGTCGGCTTTCCTGCGTCGCGGCGCGTGGCAATTACGTCAGGGTCAATGCGGTTTATCTGCAGTCGCTCTGCTGGTGCTGTTTAGTCTGGGGCTACTGATTCTGATACTCTGGATGGCCCCACACGCCCCCGTGTCTGTCCTAACGTCCAGCCTGTCGAGTCTCCGTTCGAAGCTCCAGGCGGGCAGTGATACGAACGCTTTGCGGTGGGGGACGGGTGACAGTACCATTATTCTCAAGGGGCAAAAGTTGCAGCGCTTATTGCCGCTCCACTTCCCCAACGGGGCGTCCAGCAAGTTCCAGTGCGACCTGCCGTCGCTCCGGTTCCAATGCGACCTGGACGCAGACGAGGGATGCCGAGCCTACCCGCAGTTGTTCCCGTCCGCGGCGCTGTTCGACAACTGGAAACCTGAAAATACGGCGCAAGTGCCGCGCGCCATCTTTGATAGTATTTGCCACTTCAACGTCTCCGATCCGGTGAGTGGGGAAGGTGAAGTTGGTCATGTTGATGGAGGAACTGATAATTGCTCATTTGCTTTGCTTGGCTGTTTATGCTGCAGTATGAATTTCGTTTGGCTCAGATGTTCCGCGAAATGGAGGTCCCGTTCGTGGCTTACGGCGTGCCGGAGCTCACGGCAGCCACGGAGCGATGGACGGACGAGTACCTGACGGAGCAGCTTACTCCGAAGGCACTGTACAAGGTGCACGTGGCGAACGACAGCCATTTCATGTACTACCTCAAGAGCAAGCAGCTTTCTGGGGAGAAGGACCCGTACGAGTCTCGCTGGATGACGTACCCGCAGTTCGTGACGGCCGTGAACGATGTCAAGCCGCTCGAAGAGGCTGGTGAGCCGCACGAGTACTACTACCTCATGCTCAAGAAGAAGGACTTTTCCAACCAAGCGGCGTTCATCTACGACGAGCTGCAGTTCCTGAACCCGTTGCAGACCGAGCACGACCCGCGGTTCGGCGACTTGTTTGTCCGTGACGTGGTGATAGCCAAGGACAGAGGCATGCGCTGTCGCCTTGGAATGCAAGGCATTATTGCGGAGGGTCATATTGACGGCGGTCTCAACCACATTTCGATGATCCGTGGCACCAAGCGCTACGTGATTTCGCCACCGAGTTCCTGCAAGTGCCAAGGGCTTATGACCACAGGCCAGTCCGCGCGGCATACGTCGTTCAACTGGTCGGACACAAACGCCCTGCCGGAAAATGCGCGCGGTTGTCCTGCGGCTGAGGTGGCTCTCACTGCTGGCGAGGTGTTATATCTGCCGTCGTACTGGTATCATCATATCGTGTCCTTGAACACCAGCATCCAGTGCAACTTGCGCTCCGGCTTCACAATTCGCGACGACATGAAGCAATTTCTCACTGACTGCGGCTTCGGTCCGCCGAAGCAGTAGCAAACAAGCGGAAAAGTAAGCTAGCAGCCTAGTGGGGGTTGTGTGCGTGGAGGAAAGTATTATTGTGAATGGTTATTGTGGTGGTCTTTCAGAACGTCATGTACTCTAGAAACGTCGAGCCCGCACACGGAATTGCGGCATCGTCTTGGGAATTAAGCCGTTCCCGTACGAACCGTTCCGGCAGATTGAGACGCAGCCGCGATGTCGAACTTGGCCTCCGAGCCCGAGGTGAGCACGCCGTAGGACTGTTCGTACGCGTTCGTCTTGTACGGCGTGTCGAACATCTGGAAGTAGAAGGATTCGTTCATGGGGCTGCTCCAAGCCTTGTAGTCGGTGAAGAACGTCTGCGTGTCAGCCGTGTTGCCAGTGTTGCCCAAGAGCGTTCCGTCCGATGGCCAGCCAGTCTCCGTCACCATGAGCTTGTCACCGAAGTTCTTCTCCATGCCGGCCCACTGGTTCTTGACGACGTCAATGGCGGTCTCGGCGGTGGTTCCTGGCGTGAAGTAAGGGTGGATATTGACGCCCAGCACATCGGACGCAGCCACCAGCTCGGCCCACCCCGAAATTCCAGCGTAGTTGATGACCTCGGTGTTGCGCTGGACGGTGCCAACCTTCACGGTGCTGGGGACGAGTGCCTTGATGCTGTTGATGAGGCTGGTCATGTTGCCTGGGACTGCAGACGCACCAGCGAGGTTCTCATTGCCCACGAAGATGTAGCCGACGCCACCGGCATTAGCGGCGCTAATCGCCGATTCCATTTGCTCCACGTAGTCCGCTTGGGGAAACGGCACACCCAGAGCCGCCGTCAGGTTGGCCGCTTTGATGATCGGGCCCATGTCCGTGAGGCCAAACTTGGAGATGTACGTGCGGACGGTGGTGAATCCGTGGCTTTTGATGGTTTGCATGTCCGCCGCGACGGTCGTGGCGTTCATGGTGCCGCTGGAATGGTGGTTCGGGTCGTAGCAGACGCCGTTGGCGCTCACATGAGCCGCAAACATGGCGATGCCGATGGAAATCGGGGCGGAGAACTTCATGGTGAGGAGTGTTCGTAAGGTGCTGTGTGCTCTTGAAGGCAACTGGAGAAGTGCCCACATGAATGAGCTCGTCCGGCCCCAACCACGACTCGAACGCCAAGGTATCCAGCTTCGTAACAGCTCGAAATCAAAGAGAGTGCGCGCTTTGCTGCTGCCTTTCGTCGCACATCGACGACAGGCTTGGTGTCTGTTGGTGAGGCGCGCAAGCCTCTGAAACTCCTGCCACGAAACCGGCCTGACGTCAGAGGCGCGAAATTCAAACCTGTTGGTACTGGGGACAACTGCACGACACCTCGATCGATGGCGACGATCCTGGACGTGCCAAGGCACGTGAGCGAAAAATTAACAGCTACGCTGGCGAATGACGAGTTCTTACTGTGGAATTATTGTACTCGGAGCCCACCTAGCTTCGCTGCTTGCTCAGCTGGCCGACGCTGTCATGCCCATTCGGAAGAAGCGACTGGCAGCGGTGCTCAGCGGCATCGGGGCCACCGATGCCGGCACGGGCGAGTGGAACTGCTCAATGTCCTCGCACAGTAGGTTGATGAGTGCGTCCTTGGACAACTGGTCGTCTGGAAGGTCGAACGAGAAATCGAAAGGCTGTGAGACCACGAGGTCGTTCTCGTCGAAGAAGGTGGACAGGTACGGGTGCCGCAGTGCCGCGTCCACCGAGATGCGCTTTTCCGGGTTGAAGAGCAGCATGTTGCTCAGTAGATCGATGGCCTCCGAGCTCACAGCGTTTTCAGCGCCACTGCCAGCAAACACATCCCGCCACTTCTTCGGTTTGGAGATGGCAAGTTTCGTGAGGAAGCGTAAGGCTTTCGTGTTCTTGACAAACCCAATGTCCTCTTGCTTGGGCGTGCCCAGAAACTTGATAATGAGCTTGAGTTGGTGCAGATAGTCGTTTCCAGGGAACAGTGGCTCGCGCAGCAGCATTTCCGCAAAGATACAGCCAACCGCCCACACATCAATGGCCGTTGTGTACTGCAGACAGTTCAACATGATCTCAGGCGCGCGATACCAGCGAGTGACGACATATTCCGTCAGTTCACCCGGCTGCAGCAGCTCCTCCTCTCCCCCCATCCCCAGTCCTCCACGCGCTAACCCAAAGTCGCACACCTTGAGGTCACAATTGGCGTTCAACAGAATGTTGCTGGGCTTCATATCGCGGTGCAGCACACCCGCCGAGTGGATGTGGTGCAGCGCGCACAGCATCTGGTACAGGAAATACTTCACGTGATCGTCCGACATGGGCTGCATCGAGTAGATGACCTGGTGCAGGTCGGTCTCCATGAGTTCCGTGATGATGTACATGTCGTCAAACTGCTTGCGGGAGGGCGGAGGCGCTAGATCCAGCAACCGGGTGATGTTCTTGTGGTTGAAATGGCCCAGCAGCCGAACCTCACGCAGAATGCGCTTCGCATCCACGAGGTCCTCGAAAATATTCGTGATTTTCTTGACAGCCAAGTCGTCGCCACCGTTGACAACGTCCTTGACCGCTATGACGGCACCGTACGCGCCGTTGCCGATCGGTTTGACGAGCTGATACCGCGTATCCAGAGTGAAAACCTGTCCATTGGCGTTGAAAGAGTGCGTCTGTGGCCGCAACATCGGGAAATAACCAGAGCTGGAGCTAGACGCCCCAAAAGCGGCGCGGGGGAGGCGGCCGTGCCCATTTCCTGATCTTGAGTTGGCTTTCGTGTACTCATCCTCGAGCCCCACACTTTGGTAAGCAGAGACGCCTCTCCCCGCCAGAACGCCACTTTTGTACGGTGCTACAGATGACTGCGTGGCGAGATCCCCTGCAATTGAGTCTTCTTCGGAGTCCTCGTCTCCTTGGTTGTCCTCCTGGTTGCTGCTTCCTTTTCCATCCGCCGCGTTGTTGTCGGTGTCCAGGTCCTGTGAGTCGGACGACACACTTGATCGGTAGTCAGGCGTACAGCAGTACCCAGCGACAGAAGTGAAAGGCAGGTCTTCACACGCACTGGCCGGCATGACTCGTGCTCTTGTCGACAAGTCGTTTACCGCTGCTTTTGTCTCCTCTTCACTCTCGGTCTCGTCCCGCATATCTTTTCTCGCTGCTCGAATTTCTTCCGCCGGGAGGTCCGTCTCGATACAATTGTTGTTGCTGCACTCACTACTGGTGTAGCTAATCGCGCTGCCGTTGCGGTCTCGCCCTCTTGTCACCAGAACGCTCGCTCGTCGCCCTTCGTCGCCGAACATCGGCACGATTTTGGCCGGTTCCGTCACTGGGTTCCACTCCGTGGCGTCCCCGAGTCGGTACTGCGCCTCGGCCTGCAGGACCAGCTTGCTGATGCACGAGTTGAGCGTCTGCAGCCACTTGACATGAGTCCGCTCGTCCGCCGCCGCGAGCCGCAGCACCGGCGTCACTCCATCCTCCTTGTCTGTTTCATCTCCCAGCTCGGTGCGCTGGTCGGGCGACGCCAGCGTCAACTCCAGCACGTGCTTCACCTGTCGGTGACTCTGCAGTTCCGTCACCACGTCGTTCTGCGACAGCGTGACGATGGCCACCAGTCGGCCGGGCTGCCTGGTTTCCGGCAAGAAGCGGAACTGCCTCAACGTGAATCTGATCAGCGAGCCGTCCAGAGTCTGTTCCAGCGCCACGTAGCAAGGTTTGGAGCGCCAGTAGCGCTGCTGATGCAGCTCAGTCAGCACACCCTCCAGCAGCACCAGCGCCGCGTTCGCCGGTGGCGTCAACGCCGTCGTCCGACTATCGACACTTCCTGCACTGCCGGTGGTGCTGCTGCTGCGCTGCAGACTGAGCGAGCGCAGCAGCGCGCGCATGGGCGAGTCCGCGTGCATTTTGGTCTCCTCCTGCTCGCCGTACACGTCGTCGCGCAGCGCCAGCGGCCGCGGGGCCGACGGCGACCGGTCCTTGCGCCGGAATAGTCGAGAAAGAAGCGTCTGAGTCCTCTGGCCGCCGCCGCTGCTCGGGCCCGCGGGAGCGGGGGACGATATGTGGCGCAGACGAGCAGACAGAGAGGCTGGAGCCGAGGCCGGCGAGCGCGTGCGAGTGGAAGGCTGCCGCGTCATGGCGGAGGGAGTTGGCGAGTGAGACGATCGGCAGGTGGCGGCATTCAAGATCTCGCGAAGAGGCGCGTGAAGTACTGGACACATCTAAATTTACTCTAGGTTGAGTTGGAAAAGAGATCTAACCAATCAGATAAGAACACGTTATCCATAGATTCAGCTGTAGGACGGAGTGAAGACGACTTCAACCTGCATGAGCTCCGCCCGATCTCCGCCCGAGTGGTGGGAGCGCAACCTTATTCCTGAAGGAACGGGTAGTCCGTGTAGCCATGCTCGTCGCCGAGGTAGAACGTGTCGGCGTCGAAGTCGTTCACGGGCTTGTTGAGCTGGAAGCGGCGCACCAGGTCCGGGTTCGAGATGAAGTGGCGGCCGATGGCGACGGCGTCGGCCGCGCCCTCCTCGACGATCTGCACGGCCGACTGCCGGTCGAAGCCCGACGCTGTGAGCAGCACACCCTTGTACGTGTCGCGGAACTGCCGCGCCGAGCCCTTCTCGGGCGCCAGCGGGTTGCGCACGTGGTAACCGCGCGGCTCGATGAGGTGCGCGTAGGCCAAGTCGTAGTCGTTGAGCTTGTTCAGCACGTACGTGTACGTCGCGATGGGGTCCGAGTCCTTGTCGCCGAAGCTACCGCCGAACGGGGACAGACGGATGCCCACCTTGGCCGAGTCAAGGCTCTCGAGGATGGCCTCCAGCGCCTCGAACAGGAAGCGCGCGCGGTTCTCCACGCTGCCGCCGTACGCGTCCATGCGGTCGTTGATGCCGTCGTGCAGGAACTGCTCCAGCAGGTAGCCGTTGGCCGCATGCAGCTCGACGCCGTCGAAGCCCGCGGCGATGGCGTTCTCCGCGGCCTTGCGGTAGTCGGCCACGATGCCGGGGATTTCGCTGGCCTCAAGCGCGCGCGGCGGCACGGGCTCCTTGCGGCCTTCGCGCGTGACGATCTTCTTGCCCGCGCGCATGTTCTCGAGCTTGGAGCTGGACGACACGGGCAACACACCGCCCGGCTGGTTGAGCGGGTGGCCGATGCGGCCCGTGTGCCACAACTGCAGAAACATTTTGCCATTCTTCTCGTGCACGGCCTGCGTCACGTGGCGCCAGGCCTCGACCTGCGCGGGCGTGAAGATGCCCGGCGAGCCCCAGGAGCCGCGCGCCGTGGGCGAGATGTTGGTGGCCTCGGAGATGATGAGACCACCCGGCGTCGCGCGCTGTCGGTAGTACTCGACTCCCAGCGCCTTCTGCTCGCCCTCCTCGCCCGTGCGTAAGCGCGTGAGCGGCGCCATCACTACGCGGTGCAGCAACTGCACAGGGTTCTGCTTGCCGCCGAGCGTCAGCGGCGTGAAGAGCTTGGGCGTCGTCATGAGGCGAGCGGAGAGGAAGAAGAAGTGACGGCGTCAGGCCACTCAGCCCCATGCAGCAGCTTGCGTCATCGCCCGAGTCGTGTCAACTACGAACATCGAAAGGGCAACTGGGCTTGCTGCTTCGGCTCCTTCGAGGACAGCGCGCAACGACGGAGAGATAGTGGACGTCCATGCGCGTGAAGTGCTCGGCTTCCTACTTGCATCTGCGTCACCCCCGACCCGGCCTCGATGATCCGTGCAGCGAGGACTCGCTCCATACTCTCCGACCGAAAATGCCGGCAGGGTTGGGGTTATCTTTTTTCTCGGTGATCGATGATTTGCTCTGCCGGCGGCCGGCATTTCCCTTCGCCGGCATCACCTCCGCACGCGTCCGCCATGGGCCAGCGCTTCAGTACTGCGCGCGAGAGCGACGTGGCCGAGGAAGGCCCGCCCTCCTCGGCGCTGCCTCCGCGGGCCCCCACCACCGACACATCTGTGACTCCCTCACCGCCAGCCGCTTCGGCCGACACGGGACTGCGAGCGCTGACCGGTCTGCTGTCGGCCAAGCGGCCGGCCATCGCGCACCCGCCACCCGCCGACACCGTGCAGCAGGAGGAGCGCGA
>JAABLK010000445.1:0-27482 GCA_012295415.1 Phytophthora chlamydospora
ATATAGAAGGGATAAAGGGAGAATATATTGTATGGAAGGGATAAAGGGGATAAAGGTGTGGATAAAGGGGGATAAAGGTGGATAAAGGTGGATAAAGGTGGATAAAGGTATAAATATAATAAATATTATGATAATTATCAATATAGAAGGGAGTAGAGATGAAATATAGAGGAAGTATAAAATATAATAACTACTATATACTATTTAATACCATATTAAAATTATATATATTAATGTATTAGAAGGATTATTATCATTAATAATACGTATTACTTCATTATAAATAAGTTCTATATTATTACTAAATAGAATATCCTTATGTATATTTGAAGTTATACAATTAAATTTATAAGATAGTTTAGTAGAAGGCATAGTAATAAATAGATACTTTTTACAGCTATTATATTTTACTTTTCCATCTATAGATTTCAGTGTACTGCGTAGTTTATTTTTACCCCCATACCGTTTAAAAGTACTAAGTATACTAGGAAAAATTCTAACAGGAATATATCCATTGGTATCTACCACAAAATCAGGCGATATAATAATAACTATAGTACTAGGCGATGTAGGAGCTCTATTATAACTGGCAGAACGTATAAGCTCTATAGATGAAGCCTTATGTTTACGTCCATATCAATAAGCATTTTCTCCACTATTAGCTATTCTTGTTTCAGGAGATCAACGTCTAGGTTTAGATGGAGAATTATTTTTTATACTATTTGGATTTCTTCTTATACGAGGGGTAGTAGGAGTACGTTCTATATTAAGAGTACTATCAATAGTATTTATAATTACTTCTTCAAAAATGGACATAGTTTCAAGAGTAAGCATAGGATCTTCTATAATATAAACTATACATTCAGACATATTATGAACCATATGTTTACAGATAAGGGTATTTTTATATTTTATAATATATGAGTTTTGTCCATAGTTATTAAGTCTATCTCTCATCATTCTTGATTGTCCTACATAAGTATCGTTAGTTGAAGGAAAGTAAAATATATATATAATAGGTCTATTATTACCTTCAAGAAATATCTGGTTACTATATCTATCTATATATTTAAAACTAGTTATACTATTCTTTTTTATATCATTTATAGTACCATACATACTTTTTATATAATTAATTAGCTTTAGGTTAAACATTTTATACATTTTATAGTAGAAGGAATATAAAATATATATGTTAGAAGGGATTATAATTAGGGTTAAGCAAAAAGAATAATGAAGGAAATAAGCATTGCAAAGAGTCCAGTTGCTTCCGCTAGAGAAAACCCAAGTATAGCATAACTAAATAGATTGTTTTTAATACTAGGATTTCTACTTACACTGTTTATAAGTGCAGCAAATACTAGACCAATACCAATTGCAGATCCTCCAAGAGCTATTGCGGCTATACCAGCACCAACATATTTAAAAGCTATAATCATATATATTTTATATCTTTATATATTTATAATGTATTATATATACTTATCAAATTAATCATATTATGACCAATTATATATATGAGGTATTAATAGGATTTGAACCTATATTTAATAAGTTAACAGCTTATCTTATTTACCAATTATAATATAATACCTAATATTTACTTATATATATTATTCAAATAGTTTGGATTTGAACCAAAACAATACTACACCCAATGTAATTATACTACCAGTTATATTACTATTTGGTATTTATAAGATATATAACGGATGTAACCAGATTTGAACTGGCATAAGTTATTATGACGTAATAATGCATTACCTATTATGCTATACTTCCTATATAAAGAATATAAAAAGTATATAAATTATATTGTAATTATAATAGTAGCTATAATACTAAAGAATAGTATAATACTTAGTATAATAATGTATATACTAGTATAACTAAATATATATATACCAATTAGAGTTAGTATATAATTAGAATCAAAACTATAGGATATATCATAATTATTATATATATCTATATAATGATTAATAGTATAAAAGTATGTATTATAATAGTAATAAATAAAACATATACTTATAAATATGTATTGTATATATATAGAATATTTAGTATAATTATTATTATATATATCTATATAATGTATGTTTAGTATCATTATTATAAATACAAATATCATTAGTATAGCTCCTATATATACTAGTATATAAATAAAACCAAATATATTATGAATATAAATAAGTATAAATGATACATTTATGAATATAAGTATAAGATATATAATTGCATATACTGGATTATATGTATACATTATACTAAAACCAAAATATATAATAAAGAGTATATATAGAATCATATAGAGAGATTATATTATATATATATATGACTTATTAGTTCAATTATTACTTATATATTATCTTTAATATAAATAGTATAAATACACTAAATATAATAAATATAAAACCTATACATATAGGTAGTATTTGCATTCAACATATGCTCATGAGTTGTTCAAATTTTATACGTGGTAGAGTCGCTCTAACTCATATAAATATAATCATATTAAATATAGATTTAATACCTAGTATAAATGTTTGTATACTAAAAATACTAGATATATATATGATATTTAGTATATAACCTCCATAGAATATAATACTTATAATAGTACTAAAATATACAATACTACTATATTCTGATAGAAAAAAGAATACAAATATAACACTACTATGTTCTGTCATATATCCTGATACAAGTTCTGATTCAGCTTCTATAAGATCAAATGGTGTTCTACCAGTTTCAGCTAGTATAGAAAGTCAAAATAGTATATATAGAGGTATAAGTATATAAATATTATATATATATATTTGATTATATATAACTATATTATAATTAAAACTATTACTTATATATATTATTATAATTAGTATTATACTATATATAAGTTCATAACTTATTACTTGTGCTGTACTACGTATTGTACTAATAAGTGTATATTTATTATTAGCACTTCAACCAGCAAATACTGTACCAAATACACTTATACTATTTATACATATAGATACAATTATATTTATATTACTATTATATATAATAAAATATTCATTTAGAGGTATTATCATTCATATTATTATATTTATAAATATACTTATCATAGGACTTATTATAAATAGATATGTATTACTTTGTGATGGATATATTACTTCTTTTATAAGAAGTTTTATAGCATCTGAAAATGCTTGTAGTATACCTATATAACCTATATTATTAGGTCCAATACGTCTTTGCATATAAGCCATATATTTACGTTCTAGTACAGTTATATAAGCTATTATAATTAGTATTATAACTATACTTATTATATCTATTATAAAAATACCTATTATATTATAATTATATCAATTCATAATTAATTATATTTATATTCTTATATATAATTATATATACTTTTATATATATATATTATATTTGTTTATATTATACATTAGTATAGAAAGTATAGAAACTAAAGCTAATTATATTAGATATGATGGGAATTGAACCCATATTTCTTTATAGAATATTAATTAGTAATTAAGTAATTTCACCAATAATAGCATATCCTATATTATTATTAGGATAGACTGAATTGAACAACTCATTATTACTACCAAAAAGTAAAGTCTTACCATTAAACGATATCCTATCTACCTATATTTGCTATTGCTACTTATTAGAATTGAACTAATAAATACTAATTACAAATTAGTTATTTTACCTATTAAATTAAAGTAACATATATATAGTTTATAAGTGATTTGAACACTTTATATAGGTCTGAAACACCTAGGTTTTACCAAATAAACTAATAAACCTTGTATGTATAATGGAATTGAACCATTACCTTTAAATAATGAATCTAATATGCTATAACCTTTACACTAATACATAATATATATATATATATTACTTATATAAGTAATAATTATTATTATTATTAGGGAATATAGTTTAACAGGTTAGAACTTTGTACTTTTAATACAACTATACTGGTTCAAACCCAGTTATTCCTATACCTATTTAACTTAATGGTAAAGTTTTAATGTTCTAAATTAAATAATATTGGTTCAATTCCAATAGTAGGTATAACTAAATATAAATGTAGATTAAATGAATCATTAATATAACCAGTTACTAGCATACTAAATACATAAGCTTGTATAAATGATACAGCAATTTCTAGTATTATTATAAAAATAAATATTATAAAAGGTATTATTGTTAGTATACTTATTATTATATTACTACTAAATAGAGTAAAGATAAATCCTCCTAGTATATGTAGTAGACTATGACCTGCTAGCATATTTGAATATAGTCTAACTCCTAGACTAATAGCTTTTGCACAATATGATATAAGTTCTATAGGACAAAGGATAAACATAAGAGGAAATGGTATATTATTTGGTATAAAAATTCCTATAAATTGATATCCATATAGAATAATACTATTTATAAATGTTCCTAGAAATATTATAAAACTGAAACCTATAGTATATATTATACTACTACTTATTGTATAATTATATGGTATATTACCTATTAGATTACTAAATAGAATATAATTAAATAGACTAAATATAAAAGGTATATAATTTGTATATATACTTTGAGATGTAAATAGATTATATATACTATCATATACTATTTCTATTCAAATACTTATATTATTATATATTATACTATTATTATTATTATTTAGAATATAAAATATATATATAAATGTAAATACTAGTATGTTATATATACTAAAATTTGTTATATACATATTTATAGGTAGATAAATATCTATTATACTATAAATTTCAAATTGTTCCATAGGAGAATATATCATATAATTATATATACTTTATATTAAAGAATATAACTTGTAATATATAGATTATAGAATAAATATACTTCTAATTATATGTATTTCTAGTATATATGGTAGTATAATTTTACTACTAAGTATTATTATAAAAGTTAGAGTTAGAATACTATATATAAATTGATTATAATAAAAATATACTATTAGTTGAGGCATATTTATCTATCTTTAATTAAAGACTATAACATATAATTTAATTTTAACATAATAGGTAGAGCTTTATATGCATGATAATGTATAGGATTATTTGTAAGTCATTCTATACTATTTGTATATATATAATTATTTATACTTCAGATAGTTGGTATACTAAAGGTATATATAATAGTAGTACTATTAGTATTATTTATATAAGTATTATTATAATCTATACTATTATCACTTATAATTATATTATATATTATATATATAAAGAGTAGTGTACTTATAACACTTATACTACTACCAATTGTACTTATATAATTTCAATTTGTATAAGCATCAGGATAATCATATATACGACGAGGCATACCAGCTATACCAAGAAAATGCATAGGAAAGAAAGTAGTATTTACACCTATAAATATAAGTCAGAATTGTATATATACAATATAATGATTATATATTATACCAAATAGTTTAGGTATTCATATATAAAATCCTGCAAATAGACTAAATAGAGCACCCATACTTAGTACATAATGAAAATGAGCTACTACA
The DNA here is from genome assembly GCA_012295415.1 of Phytophthora chlamydospora. Lineage (NCBI taxonomy): Eukaryota > Oomycota > Peronosporomycetes > Peronosporales > Peronosporaceae > Phytophthora > Phytophthora chlamydospora. The sequence continues at coordinate 5,561 of JAABLK010000445.1, forward strand.
TACATTGTATCATGAAAACCAACATCAAGACTAGCATTAGCTAGACATATACCTGTAAGACCACCTATAGTAAATAGTAGTAGAAATCCAAATACATAATATATTTCTATTGTATATTTAAAACTACCACCATATAGACTTGCTATTCAACTAAATATTTTTATACCAGTTGGTAGACCTATTACCATAGTTGCAGCACTAAAATAAGCTCTTGTATCTACATCTAGACCAACACTATACATATGATGACTTCAAACAAGAAATCCTAGTATACCTATACTAAACATAGCATATATCATTCCTATATAACCAAAAATAGGTTTATTACTATTTATATTTATAACTTGACTTATTACACCAAATCCTGGTAGAATTAGTATATATACTTCTGGATGACCAAAGAATCAAAATAGATGTTGATAAAGAATAGGATCACCTCCACCACCTACTATATAAAAAGTAGTATTAAAATTTCTATCAGTTAGAAGCATTGTAATAGCTGAAGCTAGAACAGGTAGTGTAAATACAAGTAGAAAAGCAGTTATAACAATTGATCATACAAATAGTTGTATATTATGATATTGCATTCCAGGACTTCTCATATTAAAAGTAGTAACAATTAGATTTATAGCACCAAGCATACTACTTATACCACTTAGATGTAGACTAAATATTGCTAGATCTACAGCACTACCAGAACTATATTCTATACTACTTAGAGGAACATACATAGTTCATCCAACTCCAGGACCATATTCAATAAATGCACTACATAGTAGTAGAAGAAGACTAGGAGGTAGAAGTCAAAAAGCAAAATTATTTATCCGTGGATAAGCTGTATCTAGACCACCAATATATATTGGTACAAAATAATTACCAAAACAACCAAAAAGACTAGGCATTATAAAAAAGAAAATCATTATAAGTCCATGTGCAGCAATTATTACATTATATATATTACCATTATTTACTATTTGTGTACCACTTGTACCCATTTCAGTTCTAATTATAATACTAAATATAGTACCTAGTATTGAAGCAAATATACTAAATATTAGATACATTATACCTATATCTTTTGCATTAGTAGAATACATTCAACGCATATACTACTTTTGTATTATATTATATATATATAAAAAAAAGAATAGAAAAGAAATATATTACTTTTGTATTTTATACTACTTTTGTATTTTATACTACTTTTGTATTTTATATTACTTTTGTATTATATACTATTTTTGTATTATATACTACTTTTGTATTATATATAGAGAAAAAACATAAACATAAACATATACTATTTTTGTATTATATATAGAGAAAAGAAAAGTAAAAGTAAAAGTAAAAGTAAAAGTAAAAGAAAGAAAAGTAAAAGAAATATATTATATAATTATTACTAATATATATATTTAGATATATATATATTATTTAGTATAACTATACTATATTTATATATAAATACTATGATGGAATTGAACCATTATATTTATATATAATTTGCAATTATATGTTAGTACCTACTAACTACATAGTACTAATTATAATTATGTTAATATCTATTAACTACATAGTACTAAGTATAATTATATAAATATCTACTAAATATATAGTACTAAGTATAATTATGTAATTAATATTAAAGATTATAATATATAATTTATTATATAATATTATTTATAACTATATATTATAAAACATATAATAGTACTATAAAGTATTATATTAAATGGTATTATTATAATAGAAATAAAGATATATATAAAACAGATGAATATATAATAGATATTGTAATATATATAATTGTTTATATATGTAGATGATGTATAATATTTATTATTATATATATTATTTAGATTATATATATTATATTTTATACCTATAGGACCTATATATTCTATAAAACCTATATCTGTATATTTATATATATTATAACATATATTATAACCAGGATAAAGTATATATTTATTAAACATATAATCTATATATAGATTATTTACTAGATATTTATATATATAATTATATTTATATATAAGTTTATTTATACTAAAATTATTTATATTATATATATATATACTTATTATTATACTTATTATACTAAATAGAAATGGTATAAGTTTTGTATACATATTATAATTAAATTCAAAATCATAATACATACTATTATTATATATATAATAACTACTATTAAAGATATTACTACCTATATTTATATATATATCACTAAATATATATCCAAAGATGATACTAAATAGACTTAGTATTATTATAGGTATATATACAATTATATTATAACTATGTATATTTATATAACTATTATAAGTAGTATTTGGATAATAATTAAATACAAGTATTAGTATTTTTATACTATATATACAAGTATTAAAAGCAGATATTATACTAATATAATAGAATATATTATAATTTATATTATAATTATAACCTATTATTTCTATTATAGTATCTTTACTATAATAACCTGATGTACTAGGTATTGCCATTAGAGCCATACAACCTATTAGTATACTTATATAAAGAAAAGGAAGAATATATCTATAACCTCCATATATACGTATATCTTGTATACCATTTATAGTATGTATTATAACTCCAGCACATATAAAGAGTAGACTTTTAAAGAATGCATGATTAATTATATGAAATATACATATATTATACATACTTATACTACTAATTATATATAGATAACCCATTTGACTAATTGTACTATAAGCAATAATACGTTTAATATCATTTTGTACTATACCTATAATAGATGCAAATATACATGTAATACTTCCTATAAAACCTATATAAATATATATTTCATTACAATAATTAAATATGAAATTACTTCTAATTATTATATATATACCAGCTATTACTAGAGTAGCAGCATGAAGAAGACTTGATACAGGAGTTGGCATTATAATTTTATCTAATATATAGGATTATTTAATATGTATATATATAATCTCTTATATAAATATATATATAAAGGACATATTATTAATTAGATATAAAGGAATATAATAAATTTCTTAATTTATAATACAAATAAAAAATATCATAAATTGTATTATCTATAATACTTATTAGAGGTATAATGATTAGAAAATACATAAAGTAGAATATTGTACTATATATACCTATTGTTGTATATGGTATTTCAACATGCATACTTCCTATAAACATAAGTATAAAGAAATTAAATACAAAAATAAAAAAGAATATTTTAAATATAGGTTTAAAATTTGTACCTCTTATATTTGATATATCTAGTATAGGTAGTAGTATTAGTATTACTATACTTGCAAACATACATATAACTCCACCTAGTTTTCATTCTATACTACGTAGTATAGCATAATAAGGTAGAAAATATCATTCTGGTACAATACTAATAGGTGTTACCATAGGATTAGCTTCTATATAATTATCAGAATGACCTAGATAATTTGGTATATAAAATACACAATATCCTATAAGTATTATATATATAAATACTGTTATTATATCTTTAAATACAAAATATGGACTAAATGGTATACGATCAGTATTTCCTGTTACACCTAGAGGATTATTAGAACCACTATGATGTATAGTAATTATATGTATAATTGTAAATGCTAGTATTATAAATGGTAGAATAAAATGTATACTAAAAAATCTATTTATTGTAGCTGAACCTACACTAAAACCACCTCATATATATTCAACTATATCAATTCCTAGTCATGGTATAACTGATACTAGATTTGTTATTACAGTACAACCTCAAAGACTCATTTGACCAAATGGTAGTACATATCCTATAAAAGCTGTACCCATAGTACATATAAATATAATTACACCTATATACCAAGATATATTACGTGGATACATATAAGAAGCATAATAAAGTCCTCTACCTATATGTATATACATAAAAATAAAGAAAAAAGAAGCAGTATTAGCATGTATATAACGTATTAGTCAACCATATTGTACATCACGCATTATTGATTCTACACTATTAAAAGCATATATTCAATTACTTTGATAATGCATAGCAAGTAGTATACCTGTTATAATTTGTACTATTAGAGTTATTCCTAGTAGAGAACCCATATTTCAAAGATAACTTATATTAATAGGTTCAGGAGCATCTATTACATAATGATTAGCTATACTTGTAATAGGATTATATTTTATATAACGCATTTCTACTATTCTATAATTTATATATTATATTATATAATTATATTATATATATATACCAAATATAATTACTTATTAATACTATTATGAAGTTTAGTTTAGTTTAGTTTAGTTTAGTTTAGTTTAGTTTAGTTTAGTTTAGTTTAGTTTAATTTAGTTTATATAAATATAATAAAGGGAATAGAGATTAATAATTATAATAATAGAAGTATAGTATAACAATATATAATGAATTAATAGAAGGGATTATAAATTTTCATAAACTGTTATAGGTAGATCTATTGTATATACATAATGAATTTCACCATTAATGAAAATTCTGTATATCATACCACCTTGATAATAATTATAAAGCTTATATAGATAATTAATATGTTTAGGACTTCTAGTTACTTTAACTCTATAAGTTATATCTTTTGAGGTTTTAGCTCAAGCTTGAAGATAAACTTTAGCAGTAAGATAAGAAGCATTAACAGCCCCAACAGAATCAGTAATATTAAGACCAAATGATATTCAAAGATTAAGATAATTTATAAGAGGTAGATCAGCTAGACTACAACCTTTAGTAACATAAAAAATTTCAAATACTTCAACTATATCATTTAGTTTACTTATATTAAAATCAATACTATTTTGTAGTATATGAAAAAAATTTATTATATCAATATTAGGATAATGATATAGAATACCAAGTATAAAACTATATATAATTATTGATTCCATATCTTTTAGAGTAGATATGTGAAAATTATGTCATATAAATGATTTTTCATTTGTATATGGTATTATATTATAATTATTATTATTCAGCAGCAGCAGCATTGCTTATTAAAAATTTTACTATTAAAGAATATAATATATATTATTACATATAATATATGTATTTGTTATTATTATTATTATTATTATTATAATAATTATTAGATTTACATATATATTTCTTATATATATGATTATAATTATAAATATAAATATAAATATTATCATGTTCATCAATAAACAAATATAAAAACTAGTATTCATACAGCATCACAAAAATGAAAATAAAGAATACTACATTCTATACCTATATGATTTGTATTTGTTATTTGATATGAATAGATACGATATAGACTTATTATAAGCATTATTGTACCTATTATTACATGTAGACAATGAAGACCAGTTATAAAAAAGAAAACTGTACCAAATATACCATCATTTATAGTAAATGTACTATTTATATATTCTATATATTGACAATATAGAAAGATTATACTAAATATAATTGTTATTATAAAACCTATAATACTATTTTTACGAATACGTCCTATTATATAATGATGTCCATATGTTACACTTACACCACTACTTAGTAGAAGTATTGTATTTAGTAGAGGTAGACTAAATGGATCTATACTAGTTATACCAATTGGAGGTCAAACATTACCAATTTGTATAGCAGGTACAAGAGAACTATGAAAAAAAGCTCAAAAAGCACCTATAAAAAAGAATACTTCAGTAATTATAAATAGATAAAAACCTATTATTATACCATTTTGTATATATGTTGTATGTTCACCCATATATGTACTTTCTATTATTATATCATTAAATCATAGAGTAAGACCAAATATTAGATTTATTATACTTATTATTAGTAGTATATAATTATTATTTATTATAGTATAAGTATTACTCATATAATATACAAGATTCATACAAAGTATAAATAGATCATAACTTGTATATATAGGTCAAGGAGATATACTTACTATATGGTAAGGTTGTAGTGGTATAAACATAATTAAATAATCTTATCTTATATAATAATAACATATAGTTATATATGTATAAAGTATTAAACCAATATAATTATATAAGTATAGATGGGATTTGAACCCATGTAGTAATTAAATACTATCATAATTCAAATATAACACTTTAAACCACTCAGACACTATACCTAATCTGATATTATATCTAATATTATTCAAATACTATATCTACTCAGATATTATATCTAATACTATATCTACTTATATATTATACCTAATACTATTCAGATAATATACCTAATCAGAGATATAATACTATATATACTCAGATATTATACTTAATATTACTCAGATACTATATCTATTTAAATATTATATCTAATACTATACCTAATGCATCATATTATACTTAATACTATACTATACTTATTCAAATATTATATCTAATACTATATCTACTTATATATTATACCTAGAAGGGTTTTATAATTAATATAATTTATATATATTATATAAGATTATGTATATAAATAATATCAGTCAGTTACAGATTCCTCTACAACTACTATGCTATAACTTTATAAAGTATATATAATCAAATTACATATATATATAATACATATATATATACTTATAATTGATAAATATATATACCTAATATGATAGACAATAAGTACCTATCTAATATAATTATTCATTGTACCATTATTATATACAATTACACCAATATTCCTATTTTAATATAAATATGCATTTATATATCCATATAAACCTAAGTATAATATATAATATATAGTTTTATATATATTTTATTTATATATATATAATTATTTTATAGGTAAATGTATTACATTAATAGCTCATATCATACGGGTCATAATGATTAATTGTATTCTAATATAATATAATATTACTATTTATATTTAGTATTTTATATAATACTAATTAGTATACATTCATTTATTATACCTAAATAACAATATTACTACATGAACTAAAAACAACCATGCAACACCAGTATTAATTTATTAATTAATATACAAGATATGATAAGATTTATAGTGGGTTATCTAATTAAATAACATAATCCATATTGGATCTTAGATATGGTCTAGCTACTTTGCTTTCATAATATTACTATTTACTCACAAGGTATTATTATATAATATTAACTTATTATATATAATTATATATATTTTGTATATATCTATATATAATATAATAAATATTTTACAAATAGAATTAATTGGGTAACTAATCCAAGTTATATCTCTATTTTTAATACCACTAATACAGTATAAATTATAAATAGTTATAATTTTAATTATATATATTTTATATAAATTTTAATGTATTTAATTACTATTTTATATATTCTATTAACTCATTTATAATTTTATATTTATATATATACTTTTCTTTTTATCTACATATATATATATATATAAATATCACCTGTGTATATTTTATACCTAATACTTTTATATAATACTTGTACTATTCTGTATAACCGCAACTGCTGGCACAGCAATTAACTTGTACTATATTATTTATATATAATTACTATACATTATATATATATATAAATACTACTATTTTGGTTTAATAAATCTATAATTAATTATTATTATATAATTGTTTAATATTCTACTCTGGTGGGTTATTATATACATTTATATATATTTATATATAAATACTAATACTTATTATTATTATAAGTATTTAATAACCAAAGGTTTTAATTATATACCTTTTGTGAAGTTATACCATTTATAGCTACCTATATATATAAACTAATTACTTTTTATTATAATTATTATATTATATATTATATGTTATTACATTATATTATTTTGTATACATCCATATACTATTACACCATTATACATATTAAATATATATAATTTATATATATATATAATACATTTCCATGAGTCAAATAACCAAATAGTATTCATACACTACCATAGCTACATAGATAAATTATTTACTAATTATAATTATAAACATACTACTTCAAATATATATAAATAATAATCTATTTACTAATTATATATATTAATCATATTCCTATAGTTAGGAATTTATCAACTTATCAAGTACTCTAATTACTATGGTAATAATATATTTTTACTTATATAATAATTACTATATAGTTATATCTTAATAAACTTAACTAAACTAAACTAAACTAAACTAAACTAATTTAAACTAAATATAAACTAAACTTGATTCTATATGTTAATATTATATAAATGTTATTAGATATTTCTTTCTATATATTTAATATTTATACAAGGTTAATAGGATTTGAACCTATATATTTAACATTGAACACTAATATAATAAACCCTTATATTATAACCTTACTATTTACTTATATTAATATTAATACAAATACCAATATAAATACCAAATACCAAATACCAAATACCAAATACAAATATAAATACAAATACAATAGTGGAGGATAGGACAAATACAAATACAAATACAAATATAAATACAAATATAAATACAATAGTGGAGTGGGGTATACCAATATAATATAATATAAATATAATATAATACCAATATAATATACAATATACAATATACAATGTATTAGATATATACAATTACAATTACTATATATTATAATATCAGAATAGACTTATATATATACAATTTAATGTATTACATATATATATATACCATATATTTACTATATATATACTAATCTCAACTATACTTATAACAATTAATGTATTATATATAGAGATAGATACGATAGATACGATAGATAGATACAATTAATATATATTCTAGTCTCAGCTATACTTATACATTTTAACAACAATTTATATATAGATATATCTTAATATATATTCTAGTCTCAACTAGACTTATACAAATTAACTATTACTTATAGATATATTATATTATAGGGTATAATCTCAGCTATGCTTATACACTTTAACGAATTTACTCATACGTAGACTATATACATTATTACTATACTATTACTTATTAGATATATCGTATATATTTATTTTACTAAAGAGGATACCTCATTTAGGTATCTTACCCTTCTTTCATACTTTTTACTAATTTTCTTTTACTTTTTCTTTCTTAATTTTCTATTATACTTTCTTTCAACCTCTCCCTCTACTAATAAAGTATAAACCTTAAATATACTAATTTCTTTTACTTATATATGAGTAAATTAAAAATAAAGTAAATTAAATTAAAATATTTTATATACTATACAGCAATACTTATTTCCTTATTCTATATTATTATAATTATATTAATATAAATAAATAGTAAGTATTCTATTGTATTCTATTGTATTCTATTGTATTCTATTGTATTATTCTTTTCTATATTTAATATAATCTAAATGTATATGAAGTATAGAGTCAAAATATATATATCTAATAATAATAACAAAATATGTATTAATGGATTTGAACCATTTTTGAGTCATTATCAATAACCATTACTAACCAAATATAATAAATACATTAATAATATATAATATATACTGATAGTAGGATTTGAACCTACAATACATTACTATGAATAAGGTAGTATAACCATTTACTTATATCAATTAATTATATAAAAGGTATATAATTACTATATTATTTTATTGAAATTATCTATAGAATAGATATATACAAATATATATATATATAATAAATAGTAATAATTAATTACAAATATATATATTATAATAGTATTATATATAACTATTTACCAATTTTATATAATGGTATATTATAGGATTTGAACCTATACAATACAGATCCACATACTGAGACTCTACCAATTAAGCTAAATATACCTAATTCATTTTAAGATAAGAAAATATATGAATAATGGGACTTGAACCCATACTTACTATAAAAGTAAATTAATACCTAAAACTAATTTGGCTACCATTACAACATATTCATAATGTAATTTATAATTATAATTAGGGGTAAAAATATAATAATACATAAAATTGGTATATTAAAACTTAATATAAATTAATACCAATTATACTATTTATATTATATAAATGTATGTATATATAATAAATATAAGTATAATACTAACTTTAGAAGCATTCAGTTATAACTATTTATATTCATATGTATAATAATATATAATTTATTTTATAAAATATATACACATTGGAATATTATATATGGTCCTTTCGTACTAATATATATACTTATATTATATAATATATTATGCTATTAGATAAAATACATACTGTTTTACAACGTATTAAACTCAACTCATGTACCTTTTTAAACTATGAACAATAGTAACCATATATACTATTACATATATAGTTTAAGATAAGTCAACATCGAGGTCACAAACTAATTATACAATATGTACTATTATAATTAATAATGCTGTTAACCTAGTGTAATTAAACCTATTATACTATTAAATACTATTATTTATTAGTAATTCTTTATATTATACTTGAATATAATAGTAATTTGTATATTATACTATTTATTTGTTATATTTATTATTATATATTCTATTTATTTATTTATAATTATTTATATATTTCATTATATTATTATATGATATAATATTATTATATAACTTAATACCCTTTAGTATTTTATAAAAGGGAGTTGTCCCAACCAAATTAATTAATATATACTATTCTTTATATATAATAAATACTATATATATATATATTTATAATTATATATATATACAATACTTTATAAAGTATATATTTTTATAATTAAATTACTAGGGTCTTTTCGTCTAAATAGCATAAATATAGTATCTGCACTATAATTATAATTTCATAGGATATATATAAAATACAGCTAAAAAATTATTACTCCATTCATGCAAGTTACCATTTAAATAACTAGGTATTACGCTACCTTAGTAGATTCAGTATTAATCCATTCATTTATATTATATGTATTGTATCTATTTTATATATAATAATTGTTTAAATATATAAAATAATTACTAATTTATTATATATACATTGGACAGGATTCATAATTTATACTAACTAATAATAATATAGATTGCAAATTACTATGTTTTTAGTAAACAGTTATTCTTTATTCTTAATTAGTATTATATATACTTTATATATATATAATATAATACATATACTAATATATGTATTTCTATTTGCCGAATTCATTTTATATATGTTTTCCTAAGCTATATTATATACTAATAGTAAACCTTTTTTGGTATAAATACAGTTTTTTATTATTTCTAGATATATATTTTATAATATATATTATAATATCTTATATTTCATCCATACTTTTCTCTATTATATGTTAGATACTGTATATTATATAGAATATAATAAATACTATATAAATCTATTACTTATAGCTATATAGATTTGTACTATATTTAATATTACTCATATTACCATTCTATATATAATATTATATAATTATATTTATAAATATAACTATTCTTATAATTATTATATTATTTACTACCTATATTATAATTCTTTTTATAATACAATATAATGTATGTAATACATTTATAAAACCAATTAATTTTCTATATATATATTCTATTATATATATATCTCTATATATATAATTATTATAAATACTAAGTTACTACACTTTTATTATATGATAGCTACTTCTAAGCCTACATTGTTATAGTAATTAAATACATATATATTAGTATTACTAAATGTATATATTTACTTTATTATAATAAATACTATATTTAAGTACATTAATATATAATACAGTCTGTATACTTAATAGTTATAAGACCTTATCACCTAATAACTCATTATTATATATTATATTTTATATGTATTATAGGTTATAGTATACCAATATTATTTAATTAAATAACTTGGTATATATACTACAGTGCTTTAAACATATTATATATATATAATATTATACTTATATATAATTCGTAAATAACCAGCTATTATATAATACGATTAGCATTTCACTACCTATACATTATTTTTTAAATAGTATTGTAACACTATATTATTTAGCCTATATGCTTAATAATGTATATATCATTATATTTCGGGTCTAATATATATAATTCTTTATATATAAATAGAAATTATACATTATACTATATATATTAACTAAGTAATCCCATATACAAAAGGTACTATATTTATTATAAATATATACTATAGATACTTAATATAAAACTGTTATTTCATTAGTTATATACTTCTTTTCAATATTTCCCTCACGGTACTATACACTATTACTAATATATATATATTTATCTAATTTGGTATATAGTACACCATTTATATTTTATAATTATATATATAAATACACTATATATTATATTTTATATACATATATATTATCTTTGGATTATTACCAATTATTATATATTTTTCCAAATACATTAGATTAATTACATATATATATTTAAATATAATTAATTAGATTTGATATATTTCTATCATCTATACTTTATATCACTCAATTGTATTTATTTTCTTTATATTACTATAAGTTTTTACTTCATATAATAATTTATTATATATATACTATTATTATATATAATTTATATTTATATTAATTTAGTATAAGTATTACATTTAATATTTATAAATACTAATTATATACTATTTATATATTGTATTGTATTTATATTAAGATATCTTTATTATTTATTATATTATTTAATATAACCCTTAATATAATTACCTAGATATAGTCTCAACTATACGATATAGAAATTATCTATACATAATCTATATATCTTTTACTTATATAGTATTATAAACAATAAGTATTAATAATGGGATTTGAACCCATACATTATAATTGGAAGTTATATGTTCTACCAATTAAACTATATTAATATATATATATATTACTTATATATTAGATTTGATTAATTCCTTCCATACTATATGGTAGTCAAATATGAAAACCAAATTGAGCACTTTTAGCTAGACTAGCAATAAATATAATTATACCTATATAATATATTATATTATAATTATAAAAATATACAGTTGTATTAGTTATTTCAAAAGTTGTATCACCTATAATTATACATATACCAATTATAAATATAGTAAAAAATACATCTCCAATTCTATTAATCATAAATGCTTTTATACTTGCAAGATTAGCATCTATACGATTATATCAAAAATTAATTAGATAATAAGAAAATACACCTATATATTCTCAACCTATAAATATACATATATAACTATTTGTAATAACTAGAAATAGCATACTAGTTGTAAATAGATACATATATATATAAAATCTAATAATATGAGAATCTGTATTCATATAATAAATAGTAAATATATATACATTAATACTAACAAATAGAATTGTAATTATAAAACTTATACTTATAGAATCATATATAAATGTTATCTTATTATTTAGTATATCTGTATATATAAATTGATATATATCAATACTTATACTACTATTACAATATATTACTTCATAATAACATATCATACTTATTATATTTGTTATAAATATACTACTAATAATTATATATATACTACCTTTTATACCAAAATAACGTCCAAATATAAATACTATAATACTACTTATAAATGGTATACTAAATATAAGACAATACATATAGTTTATATTATAATTAATAATTAATATTATACATAATAATGGTTATAATATATTATTATATAACTTAGACCTATTGCTGATTCACTTGCTATAATACCTATTATATATATACTATATATATTACCTATTATATCATCTATTATATAACTATTAAATATAAATATAAGTGTTGTACCAAGTAGCATTAGTTCTATAGCTATAAGTTTATGAAATATACTTTTATTATATTGTATAAAAACTATAAAACCTATTATTATTATTATTATACTTATTATATACATATATTAATTCATATTATATTATATTTATATAGTATCTAATGAACATATATATATATATTAGAATATATAGGATTTGAACCCATTACACTATTGTGTAAAAATAGTATTATAACCTAATTAACTAATATTCTATATATTAGATATTAAGATTAATAGGATTTGAACCTATAATAGACACATTATGAATATGATGCAATAACCTATTATGCTATAATCTTAAAATAATTACTGATAGTAGATTCGAACTACTAAAGGTATAATATACCAAATGCTGTTACAAAACATAACCAAACCAATTAGGAGTATCAGTATAATATAATATAATATAATATAATTATAATTATTACTTATTACTTATTACTTATTACTTATATAATAATAGTAGTATATTCTAGTGGTGGATTGAACACCCATCTTCTATGCTTCAAATAGATACTTTTAACCATTAAGCTACTAGAACTATATTTCAAATAGATACTTTTAACCATTAAGTTATAGCACAACTAATTTATAATTTCTATACATATTATAATTAAAATTATAATGGAAATAACCAGATTTGAACTGATATTAAATTAATGCAAATAATTAGTAATATCCATTTATACTATATTCCCTTATTTACATTTCCACTTTTATATAAATATAATATAAAGTAAGATATATTTCCTTAATTAAATAGTATTACTTATATAATAAAAAGAATATAAGATATAATAATCAATAAGATAAGTATATAATAAATTTAATATATATATAATATTAAATATAGACATACTAATAATTTTAATTCAATATGAACTAAATATACCAAATATAAATATATATATAATAAAAGGTATAATAATATATATTTCTCTATATGTTATATCTATATAACTATTAAGATTATTTACAATATAATAACTTATATAACCAAAACTTATTCTATTATATAGTCATATATTATATCCTACACTTAGTATAATTGTACTACATGTTATAAATGCTATATATATATTTATATAACTTATACCAATTAGACATAGTATTTCAGCATATCAACTACTACTTAGAGGTGTTGACATATTACTAAATGTAGCAATACTATAAATAATAGTAAATATTGGCATATAATTATTTATACCACTTATATAATTTATATTTCTAGTATGTAGTCTATCATATATTATACCTCCAAGTAGTATAAATAGTAGTGGACTTACATAAGCATGAGACATATTATATATAAATGAACCACTTATACCTATATAACTATTACTAATTATACTTAGTATAACAATACTCATATGACCTATACTACTATAAGCTATTATAAGTTTAGTATCAATCATACGTAGAGTTAGAATATTACTATATATAATTGTTATTATACCTATTGTATATATAAATGGTAGAAAATAATATATACCATATATAAAATTTGGTATAATAATACGTATTAGACTATAACTACTTAGTTTAAGTACTGCTCCTGCTAGTATAATACTACCACTTAGACTACTACAACCATGAGCTATAGGAAGTCATATATGAAAAGGTATCATAGGAGTTTTAATTCAAATACTTATAAAAATTCCTATAAATATATATTTTTGTATATAATTTGGTATATAATATATATTTATTATTTCATAATTAGTATTACCTATATAAATATATATAAAACATATACTAATAAGCATAAACATACTACCAAATAGTGTATATATAAAAAAATAAAATGATGCTTTAATTCTTATATTACCACTACCACTATAACCTATAAAAATATATAGAGGTATAATAATAGATTCAAAAGCTATATAAAAATAATATATATCTTTAACTAGAAATACAAATAGTAGAATTATTTCTATTATTATTATTATACTATAATAAATATTATATGAACTATTTATATTATATCAATTACTTATTATACATATAGGTATTAGAGTTGTAGTAATTATTATATAATATATACTTATACCATCTATACCAATAGGTATATTAAATATATTACTATTAAATTGATAATATATACTACTACTATTAAAAATATAAAATATATAAATACTATATATATATATAATTATACTATAATATAGAGATATTACTTTAATATATTTAGTATTATTACTTATCATTATATGTATTAGACCTATAATAGGTATTATTATTATTAGATTTAGTATCATAATATACATTTATAATATTATAATTAACCAATAGTAATTATATATACTTAATACATAATTAATAGGAATTGAACCTATACATATATATTTGGAATATATTATACTACCATTATATTATAATTATATATAAAATTAGAAGGGATATAATTAATATTCAAAAGATAGTATATTTTTACTATATTCATATAGGAAACCTATTGTAAGTATACTAAAGAATAGTATAAATATATAATATCCATATATAGTTATATATATAGCACTTATTATATAAGGATAAGCAAATAGTATTTCTATATCAAATACCATAAAAATTATAGCAATTATATAATATATAATACTTATTGGTGTACGATTCATTAGATAATATGATTCAAAACCACATTCATAATAACTTACTTTTTGTGAATCTATATTACTTATAGCAAATATTTTATTTATAATTAGTAGTATAATTACTAGTATTAGTATAAATATTATAAATATACTAAAGGTATTTATATTCATATTTATATTTTATATGTGTGTATAACTTTATATAATTTATATTGCATATTATATAATTATTTCTTTATAGTATGTAGGGGGGGGTATCATAACATAAATAATGTCATATATATAGAATGTATAATGTTTATATAATATATTAGATATGGTATATATATAAATCCTATTATTATAAATATAAAACTAATAGATAGAATAGTACTATAAATAGTAGTATAAGTAGTATTAAAAAAATAATAATAATATGTTATATAATTACTATTATAATAAAAGAATATATAACGTATAATATTTATATAATAATATGAAGCAATAATACTAGTTATAATACTTATATAAGCTAGTATATAATAACTATTATATATACTTAGTATAATACAATAATATTTAGCTGTAAAACCTATTAGTGGAGGTATACCAGCAAATGATAGTATAAATATAGAAGCAATAATAGTAATATATTTATTTATATAAATAAAACCAGTAAGAGTATATATATATTTAATATCATATCTATTTATAGTGTTATAAATAATACTTATAAAAAGTATATTAGTTATAATATATTGTATAAAATAAAATCAAAATACAAATATACTATTATAATTACATACTATTATAGGTATAAATACAAAACTAAAATTATTAATAGTAGAATATGTAAGTATACGTTTAATATTTATTATACCTATTGGATATATACTTCCTATTATAAATGAAATACCAATAATTATATAAAATATATTATTTATGTATATATAACTTATATTTAGATTATAAATTATATTATATATTATATATACAATAGAAATCTTAGGTAGATTCATTATTATATTAGTTATAAGTATTGGTGTATTATTATAAACTTGTATACTTCATATATGAAATGGTGCAATACCAATTTTAATTATAAAACCTATAATTATAAATATAAATCCTATTATTATACTATTATTATATACATTAATTATATTATAACTATAGATTCATATAAGACTATTTATACCAGTACTACTATATATATAACTTATACCTATTAGTATTATTATACTTGCAAAAGTACCAATAAAAAAATATTGTATACCACTTAGTATAGTATATTTATTTTTATTATATATTATACAAATAACATATATACTAAAACTTTGTAGTTCTATAAAGATATATATACCTAGTATATCATTTATATTTATAATACCATATATACTTATTATACACATTATAAATACTATATAAAAATCAGTATGTATATAATTTATACTATTTAGAGGTATACTTATTAGTATTAGTATACATATTATATTTATTATTATTTTATATACAATTAGATAATAACTATTATAAAAGTAATTATTATATATATATACATATATATTTATTATACTATTATATTCTATTATTATACCTAGTATAAACATAGCTATTACAAATCTATGTATATGTATTTTTGATATAATAGTATTTATATTACTATTAAAAGGTATTGTAATAAATAGTATAAACAGTACTATAATAAGCATTATATAAAGGGATTAGCATTATAATTAAATTAGATTAGATTAATAAATGTATTCTGTATTAAATATACTAGTATTATAATAATAAAGTTTAATAGTAAGAGAACTTATACCATATTCATTTAGACCTATATATGGTTGTATAAAAGATTTATTATTTATATTATTATTTATAATACCAAGAGCTTTATAATTACTACTATAAGTATTATTAAGAGTACTATTTCATCTTCCTTTATGATTTAGTATAAAACTATTATATATTATAGGTTTAGCATTTATATCAATTATATTATTAAATACATTATATATTTTATTATACATATAGATAATACTATAATTATTATGTGTACTATGTATATATTTAGTAAATATATCTATTTTAAATATAGGATTATAGATTATATATATATCTATTATTATATTATTATATATACTATTTATAGCTAGATAGTAATATATGTATCAATATAGATATGTTCTACTTATATAACTCTTATTATAATTATATATGTATTTTATTATATTATTCTTATTATATATTTTACCTATTATATTGTTTATAGTATTTATATTAGTATTCTTATTATTATTTGTATTTATTATTATATAGTTTTTATATCATTTACTATATAGATATTTATTATATATATTTGTATTTGTATTTGTATTATATACTAGTTTATTATATAGAGGTATTATTATATATATATAATTATATGTTGTATTTGTATAATGTATAACTTTACCTACATAATATTTACTATTACTAGTTATATATCAATTAAAATCTTTTATTATATTATTTATTAGATAATGTATATACATATAGATATTCTATTTTACATATTAATATATATTAATTATTATTATTATTATTATTATATCAAAATTAAATACAAGTTAAACCAACCACATTAAAGAATATAATATATATATTTAATTAGTTAATTATTTACTATTTAATCAAAGTATAAGGGATTAAGAATTATACGATAAATATAATAATCTCCAGTATTACATTTAATAATAAGATTATCAAAATAAGATTTACGTAGATGTATATTATCAATTTTAACGTTATATTTACCTGTTTTAGTATTAACAACATTATAAAATATACCATCAGTATTAGTTTTAAACCAATTTTCAACATCAATAAATTTACTAAATGAACCATCAATTACAGTAATATTAGGATTATTACTATTAAATGGTACTATAAGTTTAGTATTAAAATCAATAATAAAGTATTTAGCTTTTATATGATAACTATTTTTACTTATATTACTTATAAATGTACTTGATGGATCATAATTAGTTGGTATATATTTATTTATATCTGTAATAACAGGTATTGTATGATATATATAATTAGGATTAGTTGTATAACTATTTCCTATAAGATTATTAGATACTTCAACTATATATTTATAACCATTATTAGTAAAATATACATTATATTTTTTAAGTATTATAGCATATATAAAATTAATAAAATCACCTCTTTTACGAGTAAGAAAAGGATAACTATATAGAAATGGTAGAACATAATAATAAAGATAATCTGTATCAGAAATACTATAATCTATATTACCTTTATTATAAACTTTTCTATTTCCTATACCTTTTGGATATTCACCATTAATACCATTATAACCATGTTTTATAGCATTATTTAGTATAAAATTTATTATATTTTTAAGTACTATCTCATTATTACTATGTTGAGTAATAACAAGTGTATATCTAAATACTCAACTATGTGCTAGTGATCCTTCGGCTTCTATAAATCCTATTATAAAACCTCAATTCATACCTTCAGTTGGTATTAGATGTTCATTATCAGGATTAGTACTATCTTTTATAATATCATTACAATTTTGTTTAGCTAGTTCATAATTTCCAAATATTTTAATATAATTAGAAGTATTATTTTCTTTTATTTTAAGTATTATTTCTTTAAATTTTAGAAATACTACATATTTATAACAATACATTTTATGTTTATCAAATATAGGTATTATATAATTATATAGATCATCAATTGATTCTACTGAATAACTTACTGTTGGATATTTTTTACCTCATCTTATTCTACCACATCCTATCATAAATTTTATAAACATTAGTATATCAGCATCATCTTTATGTAGAGTAATTATAAATCTACAAGCAAGATTAGGTTTATTTGATCTAGCATATATTGTAAAAGATCCATCTCCACTTACAAATCCGGCTAGTCAATCAAAAAAATATTCTCTAAAATTAAAATCTGAATCTGTATAATTTATATAATTATTATTAATTAGTTCAAATATTTCATTATTTATTTTATAACTAGGTATACTATTATAAGCATGAATAAGATCTAGTGCACTCATATTATTTTTCATAAGATATAGAGAGACCATTATAAAAAAACTTTTATTATATAGTATTATATATATAGGTACAAGCATAAATATTTTAGCATTATATAGAATTACTTCTTTATTATTTATACTTTTTATTAGGTTCATATTCATTTTATTTTAAACTGTTCATTAGAAAGGAATATAATATGTATATTTAAATATATACTTTATTTATTATTTAATAATAGATTTTATTTACTATTTATTCAAAGTATAAAATCTGTTGTATTTACTGCTTGAATTACAATAGGCATACCATAATGGGCTACACCACAAAGCTCCGAGCACATTCCATAGTAAGTACCTACCCGTTCTATATAACTCGTAGTTTGATTTAGTCTACCTGGTATAGCATCAAGTTTAATACCAAGACTTGGTATAGCAAAACTATGTATAACATCATATGAATTAACTATAAAACGTATCATTGTATTTATTGGTACAACTACACGTTCATCTACTTCTAGTACTCTATAACCTCCTATTTCTAGATCAGAATCAGGTAGCATATATGAATCAAAATTTATACCTGTTTCTTCTCCTGAAGTTATATAATCACAATATTCATAATTTCAATATCATTGATGACCAGTTACTTTAATAGTTATACTAGGTGCAAGTACTTCATCCATTATATATAGAAGTTTAAAACTAGGAAAAGCTATGGCTATAAGAATAAAAGCAGGAGTAATAGTTCATATAAGCTCAAGTATAGTATTATGATTTAGATATTTATAACTAAATACATTTTTATTATTATTATAGTTTATACTTGTACTTATTAGAAATACAAATACAAATATAAATATTACAATTAGATAATAGAATATACTATTATGTAGTTCTACAATACCTTCATGAATAGGACTAGCTGAATCTTGAAAACCTATTTGTCAAGGAGTAGGAGCATCAGTATATATATTTATATATAGCATTACTTTTAATAAATTATAATTATATATACCAATTATATTATTTTATATTATATACAACATCCTATAGGATTTGAACCTATATATATATATCCGTAGTATACTTATTTACCTTTAATATAAGGATATATCAAATTAGAGTAAAATATAATAGATACTTAATATATCATATAAAAGAGAATATTATTATTATACAAATGATTAATATATACTTTTAATATAAGACTATTACGTTAACTTTACTTATATATAATTTTAGAATAGCAGGATTATAATAGATACGATACTTAATATATTATATAAAAGAGAATATAATACGTATTATAAGATCAACCTATATATACATAATCTATAATCTAAGGATATAACTTAACTTATGTTATTACGTTAAATTTACTTATATATATAAAATTAGATTAAGAGTATATTATATACATATGTATTATATAGAAGGGATAAAGGGAGAATATATTGTATGGAAGGGATAAAGGGGATAAAGGTGTGGATAAAGGGGGATAAAG
>JAABLK010000446.1:0-13353 GCA_012295415.1 Phytophthora chlamydospora
AACGAAGTGGACTACTGGCAGCCCATGCCATGGGACCGGAAAGTGCCCAAGACCCGCTTGTGTGGACCGTGCTGCTGGAAAAAGTTCCGTCGGCCGTTCGAGCCTTTCTACACGTGGTGGCGGCACGAGAACTACTTCACTTGGGTCTTCTGTCCGTATCGGAACGAGAGACTGTCGCGTGGAGAGCGGGCTCTTATCGTGGTGTGCTCGTTGTACATCACATTCTACGTGCTGTTCATCATCGTGATGCTGCGCGATTCCTGGGGTGCCAACATCACGATCTTCACATCCGTGGTGCTGTACGCCATTCTGGTGTCGATCTTGCCATCGGCAGGCAAGGCCATTTTCAAGGAGCTCTTCAAGCTCATTTTCCGGCAACGCCGCAAGTACTTCCGCGCGAAGGCCGCTGGTGGCGATCTGAGTGGCTTTTCCTTCCGGTTGGCGTTCATTTTGCAGGTACTAGTGGTTGTGCTGCTGACGCTGGCGCAGGCGCCGATCTTCTACATCTGGGCAATGCGAAGCTGCCTCTTTCTCAAGCAGTTTATTTACTACGGCGTACTGGCGGCAATTACGCGAATGTCCCTTATGGGACTCGTCCAAGACTTTGCGTGGTACCTCATCATCAAGACTTGGGGCTGGAAAGACCTGTGTCCGTACTGCACGGAGCGCATTAAGCACTGCGATTGCTTCAACGACGAAGTGCTGGTTCTTGCTGTGCAACACGTGGGTCCAAAGTGGGAGCTCATTCGGGTTCTCGACGAGCTCCTGGCCAAGCAAAACCACTACGAACCGCAGTTTGAGCTCTATACGGCCGAGCAGCTACGCGAACGCTGGGAAGTTATTGTCGAGCGGGCCGAGAAGCACATGGAGAAGGTCGAGAAACTTCGAGCTTTCCAGGAGAAGAACCGCCAAGACGCTCTACGTAATGGCCGCATTCGACGCAGCTTCACCAGCTTCTTGTCGTTCCATGGCACGACGCAAGCAGTTCACCCTGACTCTGACAACAGAAATGACAATGACGAGGTTGTCAAAGAGCACAGGAGCGAGGCAGACAGCGCGGACGCTCGTTCAGACCCTAATGACGACGACGACATGCACATGTGCAATCTCCGCGAGAAGAAAATCTTGGCTCTGAACAGTAAAATCAAGCTGGACGAGTTCGAGAAGCACTACGACTCGAATATCTCCGCCGTCTTCCACGCACTCGCACGCTCCGTCACCAAGCGTCGACACCACGAGAAGCACGAGCAAGATCTACCTGACAACGAAGGCGAGGGCGACGAAGGCAAACGCAGTCCTCGAACCTCCCTCACTACTCGCCACAGCAGCAGCGACTCCAGCAGCAGCGACGGAGAGACCATGTGGGTGTTCGATACCCCTGCGCAGCGACTGGAGCGCCGCGAAGAGGAGAAGCTGCAGCGCAAGCGCGCGTTCCGTGTACTCAAGAACTACAACATCGAGAGCGTCACTTCCTCGTCCGAGCACTCGGTTCCAGCGCCTTCCACGTCGTCCCCGTCCAGGCCAGTTGAAGGCCAATTGGGACGTCAAGACTCGAAGTGGGCGCCGCTGCTGTCGACTCGGAACCGACCAACGACGCCCCGGGACGAGGACCTCGTGATCCTGATGCCGGATGCGCGCAGCAAGAGCAATCGAGACAACCTCGACGCTGTGGCCAATGTGCACGTGGAGGACGACTACGACGACGCAGAGGACAGCGACTTGGAGCGCGGCCAGTCACGCTCGACTTCGACGTCTCAAGCAGCGGGTGCCAACCGGGTCTACACAGTCAGGGAACGGCCGCAAACACTGTTCCGACGCATGTCCACGTCGGCGACGGCTTTTGCAGCATGGGCGCTCGACTACGACCCGAAAGCTGCGTAGATAGAGAGCTGGACGCAAAGTGCTTGAGGTCACTCATACAAATCCAATCTGGCATACAAACTCAAGTCACGGCTTTGACTTGAGTTTTGTATGGGCATGCTTGGTGCGTCATCGCAAACATTCCGTTTCTGTTTAACATTCTTCTGATTGGCTAATATGCTTATTAGCCAATCCAATTCAATCGGACGCGTGCCTGGCGTATTATACGTCAATGCAATCACACGCGTATTATATGCCTATCTTACGCGTATGATTCGTGCGGCCTCCGTGGCCCACAACCGAAGCGTCAGTCGAAGTCGAGCAGCTCACTTCTTGAGAATGCAGGCCTTCCGCACCTTGTCAAGCTCCGCGCGCGGCGGACTGCGTCTGCGCGCCTTGGCTACAGCCACATCGTCGCGTGCTTTCGCCACGGACAAGCGCTACACGCCCGTGAACGAGGTGCCCGCCTCCGTCCTGGAGAGCATTGGGTCGGACAAGATCTTCTCGCCGGGCTTCGCTGTGCGCGGCGAGCTGGCGCCCGAGACTGGCGCCAAGCCCGCGTACCTGGACGTGCAGGCCACTGCGCCCATGGACCCGCGCGTGCTGGACGCCATGCTGCCGTACATGACGTACGCGTACGGCAACCCGCACTCGACCACGCACGAGTTCGGCTGGGACGCCGACAAGGCCGTGGAGCACGCGCGCGGCAGCGTGGCCAGCCTCATCGGCGCCAATTCCAAGGAGATCATCTTCACGTCGGGCGCCACGGAGTGCAACAACGCCATCTTGAAGGGCGTGGCCCACTTCACCAAGGCCAAGAAGAAGCACATCATCACCACGCAAATCGAGCACAAGTGCGTGCTGGACTCGTGCCGCGTGCTGGAGACCGAAGGCTTCGAGGTCACGTATCTGCCGGTCGGTACCAATGGCCTGGTGGACCTGGAGCAGCTCAAGGCGGCCATCCGCCCCGACACGGCGCTCGTGTCCATCATTGCGGTGCACAATGAGATCGGCGTGCTGCAGCCGCTCAAGGAGATCGGCCAGATCTGCCGTGACCGCAAGGTGTTCTTCCACACGGATGCGGCGCAGATGCTGGGCAAGCTGCCTATTGACGTCAACGAGATGAACATTGACGTCATGTCCATGTCGGGCCACAAGGTCTACGGACCCAAGGGCATCGGCGCCATGTACGTACGCCGTCGTCCGCGTGTTCGTCTTGAGCCCATCATCTCAGGTGGAGGCCAGGAGCGCGGCCTGCGTAGTGGCACCCTAGCGGCGCCGCTTTGCGTGGGCTTCGGTAAGGCGTGCGAGGTGGCCGCGATCGAGATGGAGAACGACCACAGATGGGTGAGTTACCTCTCGGACAAGCTCTACCACGGCATCACGGACCGTATCGAGCACGTGGTGCTGAACGGCGACCTGGAGAAGCGATACCCGGGCAACCTCAACCTGTCGTTTGCCTACGTGGAGGGCGAGAGTCTGCTCATGGCGCTCAAAAACATCGCCGTGTCCTCGGGCAGCGCCTGCACGAGCGCGTCGCTCGAGCCGTCCTACGTGCTTCGCGCTATCGGCGTGGGCGAGGACCTGGCGCACACGTCCATCCGCTTTGGCATCGGCCGCTTCACGACGGAGGAAGAGATCGACTACGCTGTCGACCTCTGCGTCAAGCACGTCACGCGTCTGCGCGAGATGAGCCCGCTGTGGGAAATGGTGCAGGAGGGCATCGACCCTGCCACGATCCAGTGGAGCCAGGACGCACACTAATGCGGCGGGCGGCGAATACACAGTGCAGACAAGAAGGAGTAGCCGACGGCAACCGGAGGGCAGACTCAGCGCAGGCGAATCCAGCTAATAAACCGTTTTGCTAGTTGTCGACGGCATTTACCCTTTTGCAGTCATGCTGGACATAACCTGACGATCGGTCGAGGCGAACAGATAGATGCCATCTTGTGTTGCTCAGCAACTCGACCTACTTCAGCGCGTTGCTGCTCAGCCGAGGTCGAAAAAAACATATACTCAAGATCAACAGCTTTTGTTGGTTTGATCTTTGAAAACGAGTTATCCCAGCCTCCAGCAAACGAATCCAGGTTTTGCTTCTTTTTGCATTGTCGGGCAACTTTTGCTTCTAAGTAAGTTGAAAATGAATGGATCTGCCTCGCTTTTGATATGCTTGTCGCGAAGGTTAAAGACCCACTTGATGAAAAACGATTCTAGCAATTCGATGTCCGCGCTGCCTTGTGGATACCAGCGTTTCGCCCGCTCCTGCTTGGCTTGGCTCGGACGCACTTGTGTTGCTCGCTGCGACTTGATGCCAACGCAACGAATTCAACAGCAGCTGAAGAGCAGACCCAGGCGCAAGTCGAATCCAGCTGAATCGTTTTGCTAGTTGATGTTATCGCGAAAAACAAGGTGCCCTTTTCATATGCACGGCCGTTGCAGTCACTGTTACCTGATCCAGCGAGATCCAAGCGGCGAGATTTTCTCACCAAGACAATCAAACCGCCGAGCACCGCCAAAAGTTTGCCAAAGTTTGCGGCGCCAACGCTCGTTGCCACCGCGATGAAACGCTGGTCAACACAGCACGGCGCTGCGTGCTGGTATAATAAGCAGATGCAGGTGCGATACGGTGGCGCAGCAACGCTCGGGGCGTTACAGCGCTCGCTGCACGCTGTGTCCACCAGCTGTGTCGGGGTTGAAGTCGAGCTTTTCGAGCGCGAGGGCAAGGCAAGGCAAGCAGTGCCGCATCATGGCCATCATGCTTGTCGTCACTGCTTGGATCGGCGCGATCGCACGACGCGTTGAAGTTGNACTTCTACAGGGCACTTGTTTGTTGCCCGCACCGCTGCGGCTGTGTGTTGCCGGGGCCGGAGCCTGCACCCTTGGGCCTTGGGTATCAAGCGTGGCTATCGGTGTGGGGCCGGAGCGCGCGCTGGATTGAGGCCGGAGCGCTTTACTGGGTGCCGGTCTCGCGCGTGACACGCTGCGTGACTTGCCGTTTGTATGCTGGCGGCCCATCCCTTCGGCGTCAGCCGGTGCACGCCGACTCGACTCCAATTGGCCCGCGCCGCTTCAGCTGGCGATGAGGCAGTGCCGCCATCTCCCCTGCGTCATAAAGTGCGTGCTGCCCAGCCTTGGCCGAAACGAGAGCTCCGCGCAGCTCACCGCCGCGAACCCCTTTACGGTGATCGGCAGCCGTGCCCGCGGCTTGGCGTGTTGTGGCTGTCCTCGCGGCCAGCAGCGTGCTCTCTTTCTTCTTCTCTCGCCAAGATAAGAAACGCTGCCAGCGTTACGCGGCGGCGAAGCCGCTTTCAACTCAGGCCTTGCCCCGGCGTTTCATCAACTGGTCAGAGCCCAGAAATCGACACCTCGCCCTCGAAAGTCGCGCAATGAGCGTGGGGGAAAAGCCGGCGCCGCCATGCTGCTGCAAGGGCGCTCACTGCTGCCAGGAGCGCTGCCAGGAGCTGACAGCAACAGCAGCAGCTCCAGCAAGCCCGCAGGCCGAGCGATTTAGCCCAGGTGGTTGCACTGCGTCACGAGAATCCGCCCCTCTTCCGACGTCTGGTGCAACGGGACGATCCCCGGTGACTTGCTTTCAGTATGGGATCAGCCGTTACTTTCGACTCCCCCCTCTCGCAGAACTTTGTGCAGTAATCGATACTCAAACCAAGTCTTGCGGGCAGTTGGTTATCTGGGCGAATTTATTCCCCTCGGCACGCACTGGCTTCCTCCACATACAAAATACAAGTTCACGGTGTGACAGCCGGGCCACCCAGGGTTCGTACCTTTTCGGTATTTAAATTTATGACCACGAGCCCCCTTTCGAGCCGCGCCTGTCATTCCTGAAAAAGCCAAGCGCAGCCCAAGCCCAAGCAACCGCCCCCCCAGTACAGAGACCATGTACGCCAGCCCACGGTATTCCCGCCACCACGGAGGCAGCAGCAGCTACGCGACGCAGTACACATCCCCCACCAAGTACAGCCACGCGCAGTACGCGTCCCCTACCAAGTACAGCGCCTACGACGGCTACACGTCGCCCGTCAAGCCGCAGTCCTACCAGCAGCGCTCGTACGCCGAGTACTACTCGTCCCCCAGCAGTCCGTCGTACTACAACCAACAGCAGAATGAGTACTACCACTCCGGAGCGTCCACAGCCTCGTCCTCGTCGCAGGAAGGCCCGTTCTACGCCGACGAGCTCGACGAGCTCGACGACTACACCATGGGCCTCGCAAGCCCAGAGATGACCACGGTGCCTACCGTCCCCACGCCCGTCAAGCTCAGCATTTACGAGTGCGGCAAGACTCCATCCGGAAGAGTTATGGTGACGGCTGGCAACCAGACCGTCGAGTTCTTCTCGTGCGCCGTCAACGCGCCGCTCTCGCGGTGTATGATGGTGCAAGAGTAAGCTGCAAAGTGCAGAGCCCCACGAGTCTGTGGGCGGAGCGTCGCGTGCTCGCCACTCACTCGCGCGTCACTTAACGTGAACGGGAGCTTGTTCGCACTTTGTGGTTTCCTCCACGGCTTTTGCTGCGGGTGTTTCCAAGAGAATGATTATTTTATTACCTACCCTCCTTCCTGGAGACGTCAGCGTGCCACCTAAGTGTACCATTATGAAGGCGCGCTGGCTGGTCTCCACTGTACAAGAGAAGAAGATGAAGGAGTGCAAGTAGTTGAAGACCCCCCATATTTCCCTGACCAACAACCCGTGTCAAGCGCCGCAGCCCCCAAGTGCAGCAAGCTCGCAGCTCTCGAGCCTGACCGCGCGTGTGTGTGCGTGTGTGTGATCGTCGCGTGTATCTACGAACCTATCTAGCAACGTCCCCCAGGCCCTCAATCGCCTCCGCTTTTGTTGTAGAACTACCAAGTATATAGTACTATGATTGCCACCTGATGAATATGAAGACCAAGACGTCATATTGTCCCCACAACACACGTGTCTTCCTTCCTCGCTCTTCACTCCTGCGTAGCTGCCTCGCTCTCGCTCTGCTTGTCCCTCTGATGCTCCTCGCTGGCCACGCGCTCGAGCTCGTCGGCCACGGCGATGGCCTTGATGAGCGCCGCGATCCAGCCGTTCATCTCCTCGAGACTCGAGGCGGCAAAGTGCAGCGGCTTCTTGGGACTGCCGCCTCCCTTGCTGCTATGAGCGAGGCGGAACTGGTGCGGCCGCTTCTGCTGCGACCGGATGCGCAGCGTGTAGCCGCTGAGCTTGAACACGGCGGCCGGAGGTTCACTTCCTGCAAGATGTTCGGCCTGCGATGCGAACATGCCCAGCGAGCCTTTGCGCACGAGCAGCACGAAAAAGAACGAGTTCCACGTCTTGTGGTACACTTTGGAGCCCTGGCCGTACGCTCCTTGCAGGAACTCGAGCGTGCCGAGGTGAATGGCGGCCGAGGACATGAGCGCCGACTCGGACGAAGCCTCGCCATTGTCCGTCTCCTGGTTCGGGTCCTCGGTCTCGTCCGTCGGGACCGGCACTGTGGCCTCCCGCACTTGGTCGCTGCTGCTTGTGAGCGAGCTGCGTCGAGCAGCTTCGCCGATCTCGTCGAAGCAGGCGGCGCACACGCGTTGACGCTTCTCTGTCGGCTCAGAGAAGACTCGCAGCGGCACCGTGTGGGGAGAACACACGGCGCATATGAGGCTCAAACAGCGACGACACTAGGACAAGACCATTAGAGTTCATTAGCGCTGTTCTGGTCAAGTTAGTAGGTTGAGGACTCACGTGGTGACGGCGGTTGAGGAAGGTGAAGGCCTCGCTGCACATGGAGCAGCGGTCGCTACAGTCGTCTGGCGTCCACGTGCGCTACAACATCAAGTCCAGTTAGTCCTTGGAGCTCAATACATGAGCCTCAAAGATGGCGTACCAGCAGTGCGCCGTCCCAGCTGGGAGGCAACTGCCACTGCGGCAGCACGTCCTCGACAATGCGAATGTACTCGCGTTGAGCTTCCTCTGCCGACATATCGCCGAGCTTTTGCCACAACTTCCTGCTCCAGACACGACCACACCTTCAGCAAAGAGATGACGGACCGTACACAGTCTCTCTTCTCCTACAATTTGGTGTCGTCTCCAGCGACGAGCTGGCAGCAGGGGAAGCCCAGGATGCCTGAGGCGTTCCTCTGCGGGTTGAACTCCTCGTACTTCTTGGAGCCTCGAGAGGCGTCACAGGAGCCCACGAGCGCCTGCTGCTTGAAGGCCCAGAGCCGATTCGCCGTCGGCTGCTGCTGGAAGGCCCAGAGGCGAGGCGACACCGACATGGGGTCCTTTTCCAGGCGAGAAAGCACCACAGTCACGAAGTGCTCGGCCTGCAGGAAGGTCTCCTCCGTCGTGCTGGTGCTGCCTCCTGGAGGTTGAGCCGGAGCCGCGGGAGCATACACGCTCAGCATGCTGCCAATTGAGACTTTGGGGTGTCGAAAAGATCGAAACTGGATAATAATCAGTCGAATTGTGACTTCAACTTGCAAGAATCCGGGCTGTGTTTCTGCTTTTATCTGTCTAGAACCTACATCTCTACTCGAAGGCGTAGTTGGGGTGCACAGTTAAATACCGCTCCTGCTTCTTGGCGTCGTCCTCCTCGGACAGCTTCTTCGTGTGATTTTTGTCGTCCTGGCTCGATTGCATGGGCGCATCCTCGTCCTCGTCCTCCATGTCCACGACCGACAGGATTTTATCCTGAAGTAACTTGTCGATCACCGAGCAGATCATCTGCTTCTCGCGTGAAAGCTGCGCCTCCGACGTGATGTCCTGAGACGACAGGTACCAAGTCACCAGCTCGCCTTGCAGCACGCCCGTCGCTTCGTCCTCGTACAAATCTTCCTCTTCCTCCTTCTGCTCGCTACCTGCCGTCTGGGCACGGATAGCGTCACGGGCGAGCTTGGCGCTCATCGCCTCCTCTTCTTTCTCACGGATAAACAGGCCGATCGCCTTCTGGATCCTCGCAAACCGCTCAAAAGACAGCGCAGTCGACGTCGACGCCTGCTTCGACTTGGACGGCGTGCCGCTCGAAGCTGCCGATTGACCGGAAGACTCGCCATTCGCAGTACCGTTAACGGTACCATTCTGGTCTCCACCTCCGCTTCCATCGTCGTCGTCGCCATCGTCACTGCCGCCATGGCCGCCTCCGTTGTGGCCATCATCATCTTCACCTTCCGCTGCGATAGGAACGGGCATCTCTAACTCGACGTTCTGCGTGTCGACGTGGATGATCGACTTGCTCAGTAGTCGGTAGGCCTCTTGCACGTGAGATACTAGCACCGATTCGCTGAGATCGAGCCGCGCCAAGGCCTCGGACAAGCGAATCATCGACTCGAGCTGACGCACTGTGATACGGTAGGCGATGTTGGTCTGCCCGTTGCTGACCACGTCGTTCTCGCGAAGGCTCCGGTAGCAGGCGACCATCATCCGCTTGGTCTCCGGCGTGATCACGGGGTTCAGCGTACGTGCAAACTTGATGTACCGCTTGAGGTCTTCTTCGCTGTAGGCCCCGTTCTCCGTGGCTTCCACCTGTAACTCGCTCGGCATGTGGATATTCACAATGTGTTCGGCAATTTTCTGGTCCGTCACCTCGTCGCCGTCGTCCAGGATCACGAAGAACAGGTCGAAGCGCGACATGATGGGCGCCGAGATGTTGACGTTGTACTTGAGCGTCTTGGTCTTGTCGTACCGGCCGTTGTACGGGTTGGCCGCCGCCAGGATACTCGTGCGCGCGTTCAGCGTGGCCTGGATCCCAGCCTTGGTGATGGAGATGGTCTGCTGCTCCATGGCCTCGTGGATAGCGACCTGGTCCATCGGGTCCATCTTGTCGAACTCGTCGATGCAGCAAATGCCGTTATCTGCCAGCATGAGCGCGCCCGCTTCGACGCAGTAGTCGCCGCTGTCGGCATCGCGCGTCACGGAGGCTGTGAGACCAGCGGCTGAACTCACTTTACCAGAGGCGTAAATGGCGCGCGGCAGGAAGCCGACGATGTATTTCAAGAACTGCGACTTGGCCGTGGACGGATCGCCCACGATGCAGACGTTGATGTCGCCGCGCAGCTTGATGCCTTCCAGCGTCTTCTTGTGGACGCCACCGAAGAGCATGAGCAGAATGCCCTTGCGGATCTCGTCGTGGCCATACACGGACGGACAGATCGACTTGGCCATCTTCGAATACCGATCAGGATCCTGCTGCATCTCACGAATCGACGCCAGCTCCTCGTCGCTGAATTCCTGCAGCGCTGCCTCGGCAGCGTCCTCTCCGTCCGCGCCGTCTTCGTTGAACTCACTGCGGATCGAAATGCTGTTGAAACGCTGCTCCATCGTCTGCACACTGCACGCCAGGAAGCACGTCTTGTAGGTCAGTTCGCGTACGCCAAGCGCCTTGAGGCCGCGCACGCCTTCGCCCTGCATTCCCTGTGTGCTGTTCTCTCCGCCGCGTCGAGGCCGCTGTGCGTTGTTGCGCGTCGCCACCGCGTTCTCTCCTCCCGCCTTGGCGAACTTGGACACGTCCGGCACCACAATGAGCGTGCCCGTGAACACCACACGGTCGCCAGCCTTGGCTTGCTCCACGTTCTCGTGTCTCAAAATGACGTCGATCGACCGCGGCATGCTACCGGCCGGGATCTCGTCGCTGTTCTCCTGCACTTTGACGCGCTGCCAGTCGACAAATACCGACTTCTCCGTGTTGAGTTCCCATTGGAACGTGTTGGCGCAGTACGGGTTCTGGCACTTGACCGGCTCGCTGTATCGGAACTGCTGCTCCACCCCCGTCGTATCTCCGCCGCAGTCCACGCACGTAAAAGCCCCGAAGAGCAGCTCGGGCCGCACCTCGGACGTCCTGGTCACCGTTCCAGAGAATGATAGAAGCTCTCCAATGCTTCTGGTCCTAAGATCTCGAATACTAGCAGCAAAAACAGCAATAATAATGAAAGTTAGGACGTCCGGATCTTATCTTATCCTAAAAATGCATTAAAAACCAAAAAAACAAAAACTTACTGCGAGACGTGCTGGAAATTGTAGAAATTCACGAAAAACTCTCGCTGCGTCTTGTTGGCGTCCTCGTTGACCGTGTAGGCCGCGTCCTCCATCCGGATAAACTCAAAGACACTCCGTCTCAAATACGGTTCCCACCGGTAGTACTGGGCCTGCAGAGCCTGCGCCAGGTCCGGGTCGAACTCCAGGACATGCGAGAAGTCCACGAACAGCGAAGACGTCTCCGTGTTGCGCATCACCTCGGCCTGCTGGCTGTAGTTGATCCTGGGCGCGACGCCCTCCATGCCTTCGTCCTGGTCCTGGTCCTGCCCGTAGCCGCACAGGAACTGCAGGAACCGCGTCTTCACGGCCTCCGCCGTCGCATCCACCAGCAGCTCCACGGCCGCATCCGCAGGGTTGAGCGCCGGCCCGCCGCCTCTCGCGCGCTTGGTGCCAGCACCGGAGCCCCCACTGCCGTCCTGCATTATTGGTGAATGGCTTTTGGCGCGCTTTTAAGATGGTGTATGGTACACTAAGTTGTAGAGTTGGTCACGAGGCGTTATATTACGATGGATGCAATACCTACCGAGCAGGCCTCGGAAAATACAGTAACATATTGAATTGCCTCGGGCACGCTACCATAATAGTAACGGCAATACACGGACAAACAATAATAAGTACGGCGTATTTATTGACAATTATTTCATCAACACTGTATTGGAGCTACAGAAAATGGATGGGGGGGGGGCACTCAACTCTTCAAAGCGGGCGCTTGTGAGAGGAAGATAAAGCTTCGCGCGGCGAAAATAAAGGATGAGGAAGCGGTTTGGCTTCACAGTATCATTACTAAGAGCAGATATATGTGGGATCTAGTTGCCAGCCATGAACATTAGCTTTGACTTTGAAACAACCGTCACTTCACTGTACTGGAGAACACTAGACCACTAATATGCTCTTAACGATCATTATGAACCACCCACTATACTCTACTAACGAAGACTTTCGCTAATCCATACCTTGACCAGTGATGAACTGCGTAAATGAACCGGGCTGGATGAATATTGCCATTATTGCGTCAATTAATTATTTTATTGATTTGAGACTGAACCAATAATCTATATTACAATACAAAAAATACAGTAATATCAAATCCGCAATCCTTTTTTTCGAGGTCTGCTACCGAGTATGTCTGAGACCGTGGGCTATTGCTCTGAAAACAAGATCCCGTGTTTTGGACCTTTTGCGGCTCGTGAAATGGGAGTTTTCACGATCCAATTCTGAGGTTTGGTTATTTCTCTTCGCCTTTGGGTTGTGCCCTGATGCATAAGTACTAACATTAGGTTCTGTCGAAGCCCTCTTACCCAAAGCACTCATCCTTCTTGTCCACGACGTGCAGGTCCACTGTTGCCTCGAAACGGGCGCTTCGACCACTGAAAGGCACTGCCCGCGCAGCCACATTATCGCGCAGGCTGAAGTCCAGGAGGGTGCTGGCGCCATTCAACTTGTATCGCGTGCCTCCAGACATCTACATGTAGGCATGCGGTCACAGCGATGCAGGCAGCACGGTGTGTGACGCTGATATCGTTTTCGGCATCAATAACGTGGTCCTCGCTGGACAGCTTCGGCAGAACGAGACGGAGGACTTTCCAGTCATTGCCACACGCGCGTCAATGAAGCTTTCATATCTTTCTTGCGTGGAATCCCCGCAAACTTCGGCCCAGCGGCACGACAAGACATTCAACCTTGATTTCTTCCACCCTCCCTGCGACGCGATCTAGTCTGGAGCCGCCAGCTCCGAGCTGGAGTACGACGTACCGGTAGAG
The DNA here is from genome assembly GCA_012295415.1 of Phytophthora chlamydospora. NCBI lineage: Eukaryota > Oomycota > Peronosporomycetes > Peronosporales > Peronosporaceae > Phytophthora > Phytophthora chlamydospora. Next base: position 12,625 of record JAABLK010000446.1, read on the forward strand.
CGCGCTCCATCGAGCTTTGCATCGGGCTTCAGCACCGTCTGCAGTCTTGTTGAAGCAGAAGCGATTGCTCGGACCGAGACTGTCCAGCATGACTGCGCGCACACATCGGCGTTCGACCCGATCCATCGTCCAAACGCCCGCTGTCGCCAGCAATTCGCGTTATGAGGCGTCGACTTTTCCACCAAGGTGCTGCGTCTCACCGACACCGAGGCCATTGTGAGTGCAGCACCCTGCACCGAGCTGACAGAGCTCCGCTCTGCTCTATCCCCACCGCCGTCTTCAAATCGGCGCGAGCCCAAATATTTTCTGCATAAAGACGCCGTCGAGGCTTCCTCCATCCAAGTCGACGTCGGAACGCTTGTCCGGGTCGTGAAAGTTGTGCCAATCGAGCCAAGCGTGACAATTCATCTTGGAGACCGGCAGTTCAACGTATCCAGATCGTCACTCCTCGGCGGCACCAAGTGCCATTCTCTCCGAGTCAACCAGGTGACGTCGGACATCCGAGTTCGTCCAGATGGCTCGGGTTAGCCTCCTTGAACACGCCCCGCGTAACGCGGTGGCGAGCAGCAGCTGGCGCGGCTCGAAATTGACTGTAGAAATCATCGTTCGTGCAGGAATTCGTGTGTGTGATTCACCTGTAAGCATGTCATCGTGGACGCCGTTCGCCAATCTCGCGGATCGATGCTGGTCTCTCGTCCTGTACGCCAGCGTGTCCGAGACGCGCCCGAA
>JAABLK010000446.1:13451-27460 GCA_012295415.1 Phytophthora chlamydospora
GCGCCGGTGCCCGTCTGTCCTCTCTTTGCATGTCATCAGGGCATGTGTGCGAAGTCACCCGAAAGCGATCGCGGTCTCACCTGTAATGTTAGCCTTGGAGACCGTCTCGAAAGCGTGCACGGCACTTGTACCCCCTCAGCGCCGCTTGCAGTGCGCGCCTGGAAAGGGGGCGTGGTCGTCCCGGCATGAATCGCTGGCGGGGTGGTGCCCGACGCCACAACGCTGCCCCTTCCAAGCCTCGCCTGTCCCTTCCGGTCTTACTGCGAGTGTCGCCGGAGCGTGCTATGCACGACGCGCCTCGCTTGTGATGAGAATTGCAGTCGTCTTGATGCGACCTAAGTGGGCCGTCGTCAATCCGGACCGGAGAGGCAGGCAGGAAGCGGAGACTCACCCCAGCCATTTAAAAATCCGCAGCAGCACACGCACACACGGCATCCTTTGACGTCGTCACCACCATGGGAGGCAAGAAGCGCTTCGTAATGAACCCGTTCCCGTCGATGGAGTTGTCGCCCGGCGACAAGGTGCAGCTGCAGAAGACGGCGAGCGGTTTTCTGGCCGAGTGCATGCAGTCGTACGAGACGTACCTCAAGGACGACCAGCGCCAGGTGGACGAGCGCCGCTGGAAGCCGCTCAAAACGAAGGACAACCTGCGCCTGTACCTCGAGCGCGAGGTGCGCACCACGACCGACGGCAACCACTCCATGATGAACGAGGCTTCCGAGCAGGCCGGCACGCCCGTGTCGCTCTGCGTCGGTACCATGCAGGGCAATCTGGACGACGTGGTGTTCGGCACCGTGAGCACCACGTCCGAGGACATGTGCTTCAACTCGACGTACGTGGACGACCTGACGGGCGCGGCTGTGCTGGCCACCGTGGTGGAGCCCACGATCGAGGAGCCGCTGCAGACGCTGGCGTTGAAATGGCAGGAGCTCGACCTGCTACTGCACTCGAACAAGCGCGACTTCGTCTTCATGGAGGCCACGGGCTTCACGCAGCTCGGCAACGGCGAGCGCGTGGGCTACCGCCTCATGTACTCGATCGGCTTCCCGCAGACGCCCGAGCTGCCGAACCGCGTGCGCGCGAGCGTCAACGTCTTCTTCCTGTACCGACAGGAGCACGACCAGTGTATTGAAATGTACGCGTCGGGCGTGGTGGCCAACGGCTCCAACGTCGAGTCGTTCCTGGTCACGGCTTCGGCCATGAAGTTCTTCACGAGCATGAAGTTTGCGCACTGCGGCGAGATGAAGAAGCTCACATGGCTCATGCACCGTCGGTACGCCACGGACAAGCAGCGCGGAGCGCCCATCGGCGAGGGCGAGTGCACCAACTGCGGCATCCCCATCAGCTCCAAGATCTTCGGCAAGTTCGGCCGCTCGCGCGACTCGTGCAAGCTCTGCCACCGCCTCGTGTGCGGCACGTGCCGCGTCAAGAAGCGCCTCAACTTCGTCACGCTCGAGATGACGTTCGAGGAGCGCAAGACGTCCTTCTGCCCGGCCTGCATCAAGGAAGCTTTCGACATGAACACAGCAGACGCCGCACGCGCGCAGCTCACGGGCTCCAATTCGCAGTACGCCTTCCAGTCCGGCACCGACTACTCCTTCGCGTCCTCGTCCGACTCGGACCGTCAAGTGTAGGTCTCTGCATCAACCTCCAAATACCATTCCTTAGTTTCAAGTGTACATGTATCAAAGTCAACCAAGAGACGTAGTAATGTACCGCATTTCGCTTTTTGTAAAGCACACTTTTGCAGCAACATATGCTTTACAAGCACCAAATTGGATCATTACTGCATTTCCATTGGCTTACACGAAGCGTTTGTATAAACGGTAGATCCGGACGTCACGCGCGACACTGAGGGGCATTACACATGTACCTACGCTTGGTTCCCCGGGGTGCCACCATAGCGCCTTCCACCTCCTACGCAGCAGCCCTCGTCGTCCAAGCAGCAAAAGCTCTCGTTAACTAAAGGGGTGCCCCAGCTCTATCCACTAACCAAAGCCAGAGATGCCGGCGTGGGGTCCCAGTCCGTTTGGGCCGCTGCAGCTTTCGGTGGAGGACGCCACCAAGCTGGGCGAGATCGCACGCGTCTTCGTACAGGATAACATCCGCAGCTACGAGAGATTCCTGTTCGAGGACCAACGACGGCTGGACGAGCGGCGCTGGAAGTTGACCAGGCAGCGTCACGGCGTTCAGGTCTACGTGGAGCAGCCGCTCAAGGAGCGCCGCAAAGTCGGCGGCGCCACGCAGGACGAGCTGGAGAGAGAGTACCGTCACCAGTTGCAACGCGCCACCGCCAGGGAGAAGGTGACGGCCGCTGCGGCCGCGTCACTGGCCGATCTGCCATTGTTATTGGCAGTCGGTACCATTGCCGGCACGCTGGACGACGCCATGTACGGCGCCGTCAATTCGACGCTGGATGGTATGAGGATCAAGTCTTCGTACGTGGGGGACAACATGGCCGACGGAGCGGTGCTCGCCACCATTGTAGAGCCATCGGCTAGTGACCCGTTCCACTCGCTCACGGTCAAGTGGATGGAGAACGAGCAGCTGCAGGTGCTCAAACCGGTGGTGAAGAACAGAGACTTTGTGTATTTGGAGGTCACGGGCCTCGCCGAGCTCGACACGGGCGAGCGCGTCGGGTACCATTTGCTGCACTCGGTCAACTTCCCACAGACGCCCGAGCTGGACGGACGCGTACGCGCTAATTTGTCTGTTGGCGCCTTGTATCGCCAAGAGCGCGAGGGACTCGTTGGTGTGTACGTCCGAGCGATTCTGAACCCGAGCGGCAGCATTATCCGCTCACTTGTGGTGCGATCTGTAGCGGACGCCATCATCTCAGTGACGGAGATCGCAGAATGTGCCCAGAAGAAGAAACTCGCGTGGCTAGCGAAGACCTCCCGGGAAGCTCGGCGTCAGAGGGTCATGCAGAATGCAGTAGCAGCGGTGGTTGAGGCCAATAGGATCAACTCGCCTGGAGCCCAGTCCACCATGACAAGCACCACGTCTAGCTCTGCGACGACTCGACCAAGTGTCCCGCTTACGGGGATCCCTGAGGTTTCAGTCCCCGCTCCGGCCATTGCCAGCTCAATGGAGAAATGTACATCTTGTCAAAAGCGCTCGATCCACCGAGCGCCGACTGGCAGCTTGGCAAATACGTACGACAAGCGGATGGATAAAGACCGCTGCAAGTTGTGCTATAAGTTCGTCTGCTCGTCCTGCCGGGTGAAGCACAAGTTGACGTTCGTGAAACCGCAAGGTGAACTACTGCGGCGCGATTTGCGCTTCTGTGGACGCTGTGTGGACCGCGCTAGAGCGGCCGACACGTTGGCCATCGCAAGCGAGGAATTGGCTTCGGGCGAGTTATTCGCCGAGTTCTACCAGAGTTTATCCCCGCGCTCGGGTGACTCAAGTGGGCGAATTGGTGTGTGAGGGCTCAAACGTTGGTAAGAAAAGTATCCGGATAATATCTATTCCTCCCTACCAACTCGCCTTTGGGATGCTTGTCCTTATAAATCTAGCGGACTTCCTGATTGCTTTAGCTGGAGCAGATCGCGTCGGCAGTCTTGTGGCACAGGGCCGGATTGATGGCTGTCACTGCAGGCAGGCTCGTGAAAGCAAACGGATTATCTCCGATGGTACTGGAGATCTGCAGTTTGTACGAGCCATACGAGCCGCGCGTACGGCAAGTGTAGAGTTCCGGTGGGTAGTCGGCCTTGGTTTTCCCGGCGAGTGCGTCGTCCTCACTCGCCCCCGTCGGCGCAATTGCAAGAGTGTACGATCCTTTCTTCAGGAAGGTTCGCTTGTACGGATCGCGATAGCTGACACTCCCATCGTCGATTCCGGCGCCCACGAGACTGTCGTCAACCGTGAAGACCGGAGTCGAGTCTCCTTCGGGGAAAAGGTAGATCATTGCGTCCAGGTACGAAGCGCGGCAGTCGCCGTTCAGGTCGTAGAAGGTGTCGTTGTCTGCGATCTCAACGGATAACACGTCGAACGTGACGTCCGTGTCGCTGCTCAGCGTGAACTTGACCGAGTCAATGCTGACGTAGCCCGAAGCTAGAATGATGGCACCGTCTAGCGTCAGCCGCGACGTCAGCGGCAGCACAGCCTCGGGTGCCGGAGGAGTGTACGCTGGGAAGCGCTGCATGTTGGCCGAGGCGTCCGATCCATCGTCCACGCCGTCGAACGCAGCGACGTCGATGCCGTTGGCCTTCAAGTCAGCGATGATGCTTTTAGCCGGGATTCCCGTGTTGGCACACATCTCTCCGCAGTGGTGCAGTGCCACCACGCCATGGTCCGAGAAGGAAATGACGGGCGAGCCGGAAGAGCCGCTTTGCGTGTCGCCGCTGTACGAGTACCCGGAGGCGCCGCATGAACTCGCGCTCAGGCTGAGCAGCGCGACGTTGTTGGTGTAGTCGTCGACCATGGCAATGCGCTTGCCTTCGTACAGCGGGTGCTGCGGAATATACACCTGCTCGCCTACCACACCGTCCCGCGTCTTCAAGCGCAGATAGCCGTACGTTTCGGCAGCCAGCGCTCCATCCGACGGCAGCTTCAGCAGTGCGTAGTCCAGCGCTTCGTCGGCGTGCACCAGCTCGACACTCATTGAGATAGTGTCGCCCGGGCAAGCTCCCCACGAGGTGCACGAGACGCTATCGCTGCAGACGTTCGCTTCCGCCATGAACTCGACCGTGGTGCTGCTTGCTTCGTCGTCGGTGGACACGCAGTGGAAGTTGGTCATGATGTGCCCCTGGTTGCCCAGCAACCAGGCCGTGCAACCAGCCGAAGCTCCATCACCTTTCGGAATAAGCAATCGAGCCACGGACCGAGCAGCCAGGAATGCCGTTCGAGTGGAATTGTCGTCGTAGTAGCAGATCGCCTCCTTGGTGTTGTCAGCGGCGCAGATGGACTCGTCGGTGGCAACAATGGGGTTGTCGTTGTCCATGAGGACGTAGTGGTACGAGTCCACCACGAAGCCAAAGCACGTCGCCTCGCTGTCGGTCACGCTGAAAGTGTCTGCAATGAGATCCGAGTCGCTTTCCGTGGTGTTGAGACTGCCTTCGTTGCGATAGAATTCAATGCGGAACTCCTTGGACAAGATGGGCGACGCAAGCACATTGCCGTAGGACCTGCCGCTGGGGTAGCTCGTTGATAAATTCAGCATGCGGTCGGGGGCGTCAAAGCCTTCCACTGCGCGAAGCACCACCGAGGCACCACGCGGCATCCAGAGCTTGCTGAGGTGCAGCGCCACGTAGGCGTATCCGGTTCCTTTTGTCAGCGTGAACGATCGGAACGGCGTGGAGCTGCTGGGGCTGGCACTGTCGAACGCGACTTGAAACTCCGGGCAGCCCATGCCGATGTTGACAGCACGCAGTCGCGACTCAGTCGACGAGTTGGAAGACGCGGAGATGGTCCCCGATTCGTCCATGTAAACGGGAGCCACCGTCGTTGTGCTGCCTGCTGGATCGTCCGTCTGCATCGTCGTGAACGCCCCGCTGCGCAGTTTGCTGTCTTCACCGGTTGCGCCGGTCGCAAAGGTGGTCATCAGCAGCAGTGCAACCAAGCCTGTAAGCCCCAGGGCACGATTGCGCCGTTCACTTCCGCTGCTGGAAGGCGTGATGTCCAGTCGATGGTGGGTCGTCGCGACCATCACGTCGTGCATTCTTCAGGCGTAGCGGTGCTGGCGGCTTGCTTGAGGTACGGGAGTTTGACAAGTGAAGTGAAGTTTGACATGGTGGGGGATTGCTCATGGGCAAGTTGACGGCCAACATGTACAGCCCTGTCGGCGTTGGCTCACTGGCGGCAAGATTGACGCATCCAGGATAGGAATAGGAGCGGCAAGATCGGCGGCGAGGACGAAGGACGTGCTTGCAGACTATTTTCAAGCTCTGCACTCAGCCTTTCTCAGGAGAAGATAGCGTGAATCCGTTGGCTCGCATCTTATGCTCTCGAGTCGCTATTATCTGCCTCGAAGTGAGAGCTTCGGTTTCTTGTTGATTCAAAAGCGATTATGTCAGAAGTTGTGGTCATGGTTCATTATTTCCATATTGAATAATTTTATTACTTTTGTTGCCTCGACTATCTGGGCAAGAGATTGAGGTATCGCTTCGAGTCAAGCGAGCCCCAGTCTTCGTCGCGCTCGGAACTGGATGGCGAGCTCGAGCTTGTTGGGCCACTACTCCATGGCGTTCTCTCCAGTAGCCTCGCGTCTGTATATTCTCCGCAAGCGACAGCTCGTGCGCTCGTCCGCGCTGCTTCGTCGATGCAGTACGTGCAGAACCACAGCTTCTTCTTGACAAGGAAGCCGGTCGGTGCTACAAACCCGAGTTCAACCTTTACTCTACATGGCGAGCACAGCGCGCGCTTACAGAGAGAGCAGGCCCCGATGTCTGTCGCGAAGATGCCAGGCTTCTGACCGCACCCGACGCACTTGGGGTCTCCACGGATGACGGTGGCGTTGTGTCCTCCATCACGAAGTCGCAACAGCCACGTGAGCTTCTTCAGGTGCGCGCAGCGGATCATTTTCCTAGCCGAGATCAGCGATGCCGACATGTGTTTGATGGCAATGGAGCGAGCAACACGTCCGCCTGCGTTGGACGATGCTCGTGAAAAATGCTCCACGATGCTGTGATTCCGTTGCCTGTAGAGTCCGCAAAGGGAGACCGTGCCACGCACGTTGTCGCGCACCTTTGGAGTCTGAGGGAAGTGCACGGAATGAACGAGGTGGTAGCCAACCAGCTCACCGTCGCGGAGCTTGGTGAAGCCCGTGGCCTCCATGTAGACAAAGTCGCGGTTGCTCACGATAGAGCGGATGACCGGAGGCTGGTAGCCTTCGGCCCACTTGACATTGAGCGACTGGAACGGCTCAGTAGCCGACGGTCTGTCAATCGTCGCGAGTACAGCCCCGTTGGCGAGTTTGTCGCCAGCGTAGAAGTACTTGAGGCGCATTGCAGCCACCGTCGGAGTCATCACTCCGAACATGGCGTCGTCCAGGGACCCGTCCATGTGGCCCACCGTCCAGAGTCCCGGAAGGTCAGCCAAGTCGGAAGCTTGTTGCTGGTTGACGAAGCCCGGGTCTTCAGCAGAGCTTGAATTCTGCTGCTCGGAGAACACGCGCATGTTGTCACGCTGCAGTACTTGCTTCCAGCGTGTCGTGTCGATCTGCTCGTGGTCGTCGAAGAGGTACTTTTCGTAGTTTTCAACTTGGTGGTGCACGAACACTTGGACGAGCTCCTTCAGGTACGAAGCATCGGGGTGCGAGAGGTTGAGCGGCACGAACGGACTGGCCATTGTGCACGCAGTGCGTCCGCTGTCTTGCCGTCTGAATAGCGAGTGTCAAACACGGGCCGTACAGAGCACGCGGGCGTGCGTGGCACCATTTTCCATCGAGATTGGCAACACCTGGGCTTCCCAGGACAGGACAGTCCTGGCATTCCTGAGCAGCAGATCCCAAGTCGGGAGCGTCAGGTTCCCATCAGGAACCAAGTCGGGCCATCGAAATGACTTGGTGGTGGCGACAGGATCCTTTCGCGGAAGCAACTGGGGGGCTCGATGGCGCTGCTTTGGTTGACTTGCTTGCTGGGCGACTCAAACAGTGAAGGGACCTGCACATCGCTGCGGGCACTCTGCTTTTTTTTTCAGTGTGGAGCCTCGCACCGAGTCACCGCGTCTCGGTGGCGAACGTCACGTGAGGAACTTTGTTTACTGGAATGGATGTCCCCGTTAGGTGGGGACTACATAGGTGGCTACACGCTTTCTACTTTCATGAGCTCAACGCGCTTGGACGGAGCACTACGACGTTCGGGTCGGACGCTGTCAGTCCTTCCAGGTGGGCGGTAAGACGGTGTCTATGACTCGAGTGGTGCTGCTCCGGTGGACCCTCTGCGAATTCCTCGCAAGCGAGAGTCCGCGCGTCGAGGTGCTTGGCATCCGAGACGCACGCGCCACAAAACCGCAACTTGCGCTTGGTTAAGCCTCCCGTCCACGACATGAAGTTGAGGGCTTTCTTGACCTTGCAGGACGAACACACCGGACGCGAACAAAGTCTACATGCGTCACTTCTGCCGAGTCGCGATGCGCTTCCGCCGCAGGTGGAGCAGACGCTGCCGTTGCTTCCTGCACGGAATTCACGGGTGTGTCTCCCGTTAGAACCGGAGCTGCTGCTGCTGCTTGTGTTTGAAACGGAGCGGGGCCGACGCCTGACGACCCACGCGAGCTTCTTTGCGTACGCGCAGTCAAGTAGGTTCTGTGCCGACACCAGCGCCGTGGCTGCGTACTTGACGGCGATCGCTGGAGCAACGTGGCCGCCCGGGTTGGCCGTCGTTTTCGTGAAAACCTCGACGACGCCGTCACTCTGCTGTCTGTAGAAGGCGCACACGGCCATATTCGCGCGGATGTTGCCGTTCATGGCTCGTGCGCCAGGAAACGTCACCGAGTGCATTACGTGGTAGCCTACGCGCTCGCCGCCGGCCAAAGCGAGGAGACCCGTAGCCTCCATGAAGACAAAGTCTCGGTTCTTGACGATCGGCCGGAAGACGAACGGGTGGTCGCCCTCGAACCACTTGAGCGTGTGCGATCGGAACGGGTCGCTCGGCGTCGGCATCTCCAGCGTTGCCAGCACCGCGCAGCTCGCGAACTTGTCGCCGACGTACGAGGACTTGACGCGCATGGCGTCGGCCGTCGGGTTGAGCACGCCGTACATGACGTCGTCGAGCGAGCCCTTGATCGTGCCGGTAAGCAGCAGCGACGGCATCTCGGCCAATGCTGAGCCCACCTCCGTGTCTCGGCCAGTCTTGAACAGCTTCCGTCGTGAGCCTCGCTCGCCTGCACTGCTGTTCTTCCTCCGCTGCGACGGATGCTGAGAGAAAACCTGCAGCTTGTCGTGCTGCGTGTTCAGCTTCCATTGACTCGGATCCAGTCGTCGCTGGTCCTGGTGGACGAACTTGTCGTACCCCAGTGCATGCTCGTGCACAAGTAGCCTCACGAGCTCTTGCAGCCACTGCGTATCGGTGCACGACAAGTTCAAAGGCCCGAACGGACTCGACGGCGTCGTCATGACCGGCAGCAGATCGAGAAGTGAGCGCGACGGCGGAAGTTGAGGAATGGAGACATCTGCGCCAAAGGATCCACCGCGGCCGGCCACTGGGGTGTTGGCGTTCGTCTGCTTTGGATGCATTCCGAGGCCATGTATCCTGCCGCGTGGTTTCACGCATCGGTCACTCGGTCTCCGGCAAAGTGTCCGATCTTCGCACCACGGACGATCAGCCCGCAGTTTTCTCAAGCGTTTGGTGAGCATGTTTGCTTGGACAGCAGCGACTGCCGTGTTGAATGGCTCGAGTCATGTGTATTGGACGACATCAGACGTTTACAGTAGCATCCTTGTGAGCTGATGTCCAAACCCAAATCTTGAAATCTTGGACACTGCTGCTCGATATCTTCTATCACGGATTTACTTCAACATAGGATCCCGAGCGACTGCTTCGCGCGCAGCGGAATGCATCCCAGTCAGCTTCCACGAAGGCGCCATTCTGGTCGCGTCTGGCAGCTCAGCTGGCTACGTCTTGCTGGTCACGGGTGTATCCATCCGAGTTAGTCTCGGTGCGACACCATCTCTTGCAGGGCTCGACAGATGGGAGGGTCAAGGTCCCATGCATTCCGCGTTGAAGCGTCTCACGGAGGGCTTCATGCCAACCTTCAGACTCGTATCGGTTGAGTAGTAACAAGGCCCTGCGTCTACCTTCTCACGCACTCTGGTAAAGCATGCTGCCACGACTCGAGCTGAAGCAATTCCATTGACTAACTAGCTAAGTTCTGCCGACGGAACTCCTTCGTTCGATTCTGATGAAGACGTAGCGGAGAAATCGCTGCCAGAGCGGTAGCCACGGAGTCTCCTTGGAGCCAGGGTCTGATCCCTGGCAACCTGCAGCGCGCTCACTTCCAGCGCGTCCTTGATGCAAACCGGGCAGAACGTCACCTTCCGCTTCTCGTACTTCAGATCGGGCTCCATGAAAGTGAGCAACTTGCGCACGCGGCACGAGCGGCACACGGCGTTGAAGCAAAGTTTGCACGACCCACGCGTGGTGCTGAGCTTGCCGATGCGGCTATGACCGACGGACGACGAGCAGCTCACGCACTTGTCGTCGTTGCGCCTGGTGCCCATCTGCTTTTTCTGGGCGTTGCGGTGCTGCATGATCCACGCCAACTTCTTCATCTCGCCGCAGTGCGCGTAGTCCGTGCACGACAAGAGCATCGAAGCCACCGGGTGCAATAGCAGCGACTTCAATACAGAACCGTTCGGGTCGCACGCTCCGGTCGCGTATATTTCGACCGAGAGATCGCGGGCCTGACGGAAGAAGGCGCATAAGTGGCAATTGCCGCGCACGAGGTTCGGCAGCTCTGGCGCTTGGGGAAGACCGATGGAGTGCTGGATATGGTAGCCGATCCGCTCGCCGTCTTTCGTCTGCAAGATCCCCGTGGCCTCCATGTACACGAAGTCTCGGTTCTTCACCAGGTTCGTGGAGCCCAGCGGAAGGTCGAGCTGCATCCACTTGAGAACCAGCGACTGCAGCGGGTCCTCCGGCGTCGGCTTGACGATCGTGGAGAGCACGGAAGCATGGCTGATGTCGTCAATGTACGAAGCCTTGAGCCGCATGAGCTCGAGGGTGGGGCTAATGACGCCGAACATGACGTCCTCGAGCTTGCCCGGGATCGATCCCTCGCAGAGAATGACCGGCATGTTTGCCACCTCCTGCTCGTCTTCCTTGTCCTTCGTGTCGCGCTCCGAGTACAGCCGAACATTGTCCCTGGACTTGAACGGCTTCCATCGGTTCGAGTCCACTTGTCGAATCGTCTTCGCACTGTACTCTCTGTAGTTCGGGAGGTGCTTGTCAATGAACGTCGTCACGAGCGCCTGGAGCTCGGCCTTGTCAGCGACCGACAACTCCAAGTTGGGGAAGAGGTTTTGGACGAATCGATCCTTCGCCATTGCTTTCAAGTGCACCGGAGGAGATCACGCGGCTTCGGTTGCAAAAGAGGAAGTGGGCTGTGCCGGCGTAAGCCAACGCCGCACGTCCAGACTTCGCCCGATCCAAGGCACACCATGTCTGTCGTGGCGCAGGCTCAGGATTACCATCGGATTTGGCATCGCTTGCTGCAAGCATCTGGACGGGGCATCACCTTCGGAAGACGTAGGAAAATCACGCCCACCTGGGCTCGTTGATGAGTCCACACCGGTGCCTCCAAGCAGCAGCGTGCAAGTGCCTTTGATTCACTTCACCAACGACTACAGTGTTGAAGCGGTGGCTGCCAGGGAGGATACCAAGCACTTCTACGAGAGGTGTTAGCTGTAGCTGATCCCATCGCTCTGCAGGATCAAGTCGACTTTCCTGCTGACTCGAGCCCGGACAACCTGCCTGCCGACTCGGCTGCGCCGAGGGCACTGCCCTCAGGGCAGGTGGCGTGCGCGTGTGGGACGGTGAAAGATGCTGCAATGCTTTCTCCGGATTGGCAGCGTCAGCTCTCTGCTTCGCGGGCGGACGAGCGATCTGCATGTAATAGTCTTGTTGATGCCACGACCTGCTTACTTGTTGGCGTGGATTAGTCGAAGGTCGCAAGAATGGGTCTATCCCTTCCTCTGTGTGGCTGGCTGGACAACACTGCACACGCACGTCATCTCAAGAAATACTCACTCACCGTTGCACCGACGTTTTGTGTTTTGTGGCGCTCAAATATGGAGATGCGCAAGGATTTTTTAACAACAACATCCCCGTGTTGAGCTCAGTACGTGTGGGTTTTGCGCTCCACACAGAGTTGGGGGCGCCGTGAAGCACATTTGCTCTCACTTTGTTGGTGTTCGCATGGAGACTTCAGACGGAATAGTTACCATGCACAATCGTCCAGATGAAGCAGCACAGCTTCTTCGAGACCGTTGCTGGTGATCCACCTGGCGGCACCTGTGCTGGAGCTGGGATGTGGTGCGCACTTCGCAGCACGCCAAGTCGCATGTCTGTTTTCCAAGACAGGACGCCCCGCTTTGTTTAGACCGCGCACTTCCCAATTCAGTGAAGCCATCAACATGAACATTCCAACCAAGTAGCGCACCTCTCATTTGAACCTGGACAGCACACTCCCTGTCAACTGGAGGGGCCAAACTCCAGTACCTCAACATCGGCTAGAAGCAACAAGTACCATCACCTACTATGTCCGGGCGAAGCAGCAGTCAGCGGTGCCACCAGTTTCTAGGCATCCTGGTTTCTGCCGCGTTCATGCTGGTGGCAGCGTATGCTACAGACTCCGAGATCGTAGCCTGCACGACGGACGAATCGATTCCAGTGAGCCCCGTTCATACAGACGACTTTGGGCCGACATTTACAAACAACTCGACGAGCAGTAGCTCAAGCGATTCGACGCTACGCACCGTGAACATCGTCATGGGCTGTCCGGAGTTCCAGCTTGCATTCGACAGTGCGATGCCAGGCAGCATGACACCATTTCGATCATTCACATTGACGAAAGGCGCCGGATACGCCTACGTGGAGCTCCACTTCAGTAAACTCTGGGTCCCGCGTGGTGTCTCCGTGGTGCTGCATGCAGTGGAGGGCTTCGATGTGGAGGACACAAAGCTGAATCTCTCCGCGAGTTACCCGAGTGGGCGTGCGTATGGAGAGGTTGTGGCGCCTCCAGTGCTTTCAAAGGAGTTCCGCCTTGAGTTCTACCGCAACGAAGGAAGCCGCAACACGACAGACACGGATCTTACGGTGGACGAGTTCAACGTGACGGATAGAGCAACCAAGTGCTTCGGATTCGTGCTCGACTCGTACAACTATGTCCTCGTGGACGACACCAACCCGCTCGTCGCTACCGTTGAGTCAATCTGCGCTGCTGACAACACGAAGCAGGCGGTTTGCTACTACGATGACAACACCACACGCTCCGCTTATCTCGCTGCCCGATCCGTGGCCCGGTTGTTCATCACGAAAGACCGCAACGTCTTCGCGAGTTGCACGGGTTGGCTGTTGGGCAACCAGGGACACATCATGACCAATTATCACTGCGTGGCCACGAAGGCCGAGGCAAGCTCAACTACCGTCGAGTTCATGGTGGAGAGCAGCAAGTGCAACGGAACCGCTTTGTGCACCTGGAAGGAGTGTAAGGGGACGATGGTGGCCGCGTCAACGAAACTCATTCGGGCCAATGAAGCTCTGGACTACGCGTTACTGAAACTGCCATCGAATGGAGCGCAGATCGCCCAGACTTATGGCTACTTGAGAATGAAGACACGGGCCGGCGTGGTGGGCGAACAGCTATACATCCCGCAGCATCCGCTAGGCAACACCAAGCGTATAGCACTCGTAGACGACTATACCAGTAACGTCGCTCTTCTAAGCCTCAGCTCAAGCTCCTGCGGCACGACGGGATACTCTTACAGCGGCGACACACAGAGCGGGTCCTCTGGTTCACCGGTTCTATCGTACTCGGACCATGGCGTCGTGGCACTCCACCATTGCGGCGATATGTGTGGCAACACTGGTATCCCGGCAAATAGCATCGTGGCCGACTTAAAGGCAAATGGCGTCGATGTGGCTGCTTTCGACGGGCTGGACGACGGGTTGAGTCCTGTTGCGAACTTCGAGAGGTTTCCAGCGTACACGCCGCCTGTACCTGCGGTTGTGTTGCCTTTGAAGTCTCGTTTAAAGGTTGACGGCGCCATCATCCTCGCCTCGGGCTTCGTCAGCATTGACAAGGTGGAGTTTACCTTGGCGAAAGACACTGACGTTGCGTTTGATGTGGTCTCAGTCGAGATGGCAGACAATGACACGTTTGTCGACTTGAACGGCGACTGCCGCGCTTCGTACATGGACTCGATCATCTACCTTTTTCCGAAGGGAGACTCGACTCCAGTCTTCTTCGCTGATGATGGAAGTGTGGATGTTACTATGAGAGCTGGTGACCTGACATGGTCACTTGGTACTCTCTCACTAGTCACTCATATCCTGGTCGTGTCCTACAGG
>JAABLK010000447.1:0-18093 GCA_012295415.1 Phytophthora chlamydospora
GGCAGCGACAGCGCTTCTTGGATCTTCCTCAAAGCGTCGCGCTGCTTCGGGGTCTTGAAGTAGTTGTTCAGATTCCGGAGCTTCCTGATGACAAGCCCTCCATCGTCAAAGGATCCTCCTGGAGTAACCGTCGTGACCACCTTTTCCCACGAGTGGCTCGAGTTGTTCCACACACTCACTGTCTGAATGTTGTCCTTGAGTCCGAGGCCGTAGCCAATGCACAGGCTCAGTAGATGCATGCAGCAGTCTTCTTGCTCGGTGTCGATATGATCAGCTACGTTCTTCGCAGACGGCGTAGTATCCGACATCGTGAAGCGAGTCATGCCGCCAATGTCGATGCCATACTTCCCTTTGAAGCCACTCTCGATCACCTTCGCCACCAGAGGAGCGTTGTGCCCGTCGTTCTTGACGGTCGCAAGCATTGCGATGTGCCGAAACGTCCATGAACTGTCGATGAATGCTACTGACGCGCCGACGATACTGTCCTTCCCGGAGCTAGTCCAAATATCATGCATGAGATTGAGGTACTTGAGCTGGCATGCCTGCTCATACTCGGCGTCCAAGAGCGTACCAACCAGCTCGGAGAATAGCTGGAATTGTCCGTTCAGCAGCCGGTCGTGCCTATCTCGACTCAAGAGCGGGAACGTGGCATTGCCTGTGGCCGCCCGCATCACCTCATGGAACGATGTCGAAGCACACACTGTGTACGGTAGGCCTTGGTTCACCAACCACTTGGAAATCAGCACGTTCAGAGTCTTCTCCTTCGCCCTGAAGAAGGGTTTCGGCGAAGACGCCGTCACGGACACCTCGGAAGTAGTAGCAGCTGGCGATCCGTTACTAGTCGAAGCGCCACCGTCGCCCACATTCGACGCTAACACGACGTCAACCTCGGTTTCGGCATCGATGACGTCGTCCTTGGACCGCTGGGTTGTCTTCTGTTCTGCCACTACTGCCAGGGGGTGGTCTGCGTGCTTCGCCTTGATGTGATCCTTGGCGTTGGTGGTGTTCCTCGTGTTCCGCAAGGCCTCCTCCCAGCTGTACCGATTGGTCTTGGCCCGAGCTTTGATCTTGAGGCAGCAGAGCACGCAAACGTTGCGATACACCTGCACAGATGGCTTCCAAGGGTTCCGCTTCCGGTAAGGCTTCTCCAACGTGTGAATCAGGTCCCAAACGTCGTCAACAGTACCAGCCTTCCTCGAATGCTTGACGGAAACAGGAACGCCGAGACAGGATATTGGAGATGACGGAGGCGAAGAGAGTGCCATCGGCACAGGCCCTACAGCTGGGGGCTTGAGTTCCAGCTCAGACTCCATCGTTTTTTGCCGGTTGGCCGATGAGCCACTAGCGCGAGGCTTGGGCTTCGCCGCGATCTTCCGGGGCTTCAAGGCTGCTGTTGTCTTCAGACGCTTGACAGCACGCTCTGAACTTGAGCCGTCTTTACCAGCAGGGAGATGAGGCGATGGCACGAAGTCGGAGTCGGAACCGGCCCAGATGTTGCTCGTGGGAGCCCTCGAAGAGGCGCTGGAGACGACAGGCAGGGTGTCATCGGACGATACTGCCGGAACAGTCTGTCTGTGACTGGGGTGAACCACCTGCACACAAGATAGGCAGCAAAATCTACAGCGTAGAGAGAGTTAGTAAGGTCTAAGAGCAGCAGAAAGAGATTACACCCGTACCTCTCGTTTAGCGCCGATTCAGTGCCTTCAAACACGCCGATCGCGCACATGTGGTGTATGTGCTTTCCACACACGGTGCACGGATCCGTCTTGAGTCCGTCGCTCTCCTGGCACCCTTGTACAGCGCAGCCCATGCTTGATTGTTGCCCTACGGCGCGGATTGAAGAATGACGATCGTCCGAGAGCCCGAGAGGGTTCTTAGCGAGAGCCACTCAATCTAAAATTGCACAATGAGGGTTGAGCTTGCTCGTTCAGGGTCATCTAAAAATATTACTTTCATTCTACTATAGTAGTGGAGTCAGAGTACTAGTCTACTATTAATAGTGAATACTGCACTATAGGGTAGTAGTATGACTGATACCAATAAAAAAACTGGTAGTAATAGTAATGCAGAGTACTATTTCGACAAATGCTATTAACCCCTGCTTGCACTGCCTGAAGGTCAGGTTGCGTACGTCGAGGCACTCGCAGCCACAGGGACGAAGGTCATTCTTGTCCTGTTCGAAGGCCGCCCGCGCCTGCTTGACACCCTTCCCGACACCGCGACCGCTGTAGTCCACGGCTTGCTGGCATGTGAGCTTGGTGGACAGGCGACGGCGGAGATTTTGTTCGGTGAGGTGAACCCCAGTGGTCGCCTTCCGCTCACGTACCCGAAGGACTCAGCCAACGTCATGATCCCGTACAACCACCGCGTGACGACCAAGTGCGTTGACGACAGCGGCGCGTACGTCGACTGCGAGATGCAATGGGACTTCGGCACGGGGCTCAGTTATACTACGTTCACCTACTCTGCGGTTACTCTGAGCAAGACGACGGTGTCCGGACCGAGTGATTCTCTGACTGCGTCAGTGTTTGTGACCAACTCGGGCTCAGTTGCCGGCAAGGAGACCGTCATGCTGTTCATCATTCAGCCGTATCGCTTGATCTCTGTGCCGGAGGTTAAGATGCTTCGCAAGTTCAAGAAGATCGAGCTGCAGCCTGGTATCACGGAAGAGGTAACGTTCACCCTGACGGCGGACGACTGGAGCGTGTACGATCCTCAGATTGGCAGCGGCTTCAACCAGGTAGCGGAGGACGGCGCCTTCGTTGTGGCGATCAAGCCCGAGACCGACTGCGACGTGTACAACACGATAACCAACGACCTCTGCGCGCAGTTCACGCTCGACACGGGCACCGTCAACTTCGGCATCAACGGCACGACCTCGCGTCGTCGTTCATAGACGACGGTCGTCTCGGACTGTCTGTGAGTGTGCTTGCACTAGAGTATCCTACACATCTAGCGTTGCAGCTTTTAAAACTGTGTGAATATAAAGCAAATCTTGATGTTGGCATATCTTAGAGATTTGATTACTGCAGTACCCGATGGCGTCGTACTTGTGCCTCACCAGCTTGTGCCTTCTGTTTGGTATCTGTGGACGATGGTCGTCGTTGCCAAGGCACGAAAGGATCACGAGTTTTCACGCCTTGAAGTCACGCCCACCACCACATGGACGTTCAGCAAGCCCATGGTGTTTACAGGCTGGCGGAATTTGCTGCCGTCGCAACAAGTTCGCGCTGCGAAACCTCACCAGATTGGGCTGGGCTGGGTGGCTGGAACATGCAGATGCTTCTTCCATGTGTCAAAGCTTTGCGAGCAGGAAGACAGGCTGCAGCAAAAGGTCTATCCAGGGTATCCGGTGTGTTGCCCGTAGTCTTATCCACGAAATCGGTCCCCCTCGAGCCGTCCTTCCACCAACTCATCGGACATTATTGCCACCGAACGGTTGCCAACTTACATGTAGGAGCGTTTGCATGTTGTTCATTACAAATTTTCTTGTGTTTTACAAGTGCTTATTATATTGTTTGGGCCCACGACAGACAAGTCACCTTTGCTTTCGCGTTGTAGGCTGCAATCTCCTCACGAATGGCTGCGACAACCAGAGTTTGCCAAGTCAAGTCTTCCCGCTTTTCGAGTCGGAGTACAAGATGCCATTCGCAGATGTACTTTTGGATCGGACAGCTTGGGGCTGCGGGGAGGGGGTTCACGTGTGGACATCGCGGCTTACATGACGATCCAAACGACCAGCAAAGCCATCGGACCGCACTTTCAGCGCCAGCCGGCGCAGCTGGTATAGCTCGACACGACCCAGTCTGTCTGACGGACAGCAAGAACCTTGGCTGGCTGCCGAACTTTCGACTCGGAAAGACAGCACGCTCACTTTCCAATTTCCTCCCTGCCTCGCACAGGACAAGCAGCGTCCCACCACCGGCGACCCAGATACTCAACGCTAGCGGACCTTATGTGGACTAATTGGATTGCTGCCGGCAGTATTGCTGCTGTGGCTGCGACTCTTTCGAGTATCCCCGGTGTGATGGCCAACGACGACGCGTACGAGGCCCGAGCGCAATCTATTGTGGACAGCTTCACGACGGCGCAAGTGATCGGTCAAATGACGCAGGTCGACATCAGCACTGTCATGAACCCCGAAGACAACACGCTGAATGAAGACCACGTCCGTGCTTACGCAAAGCAGTACGTCGGTTCCTACCTCAACACGATCTGGGACGAAAACCTTGGCGACAAGTACGGTTGGACCGCCTCCGAGTTTCGGGATGTGGTCAAGCGCATCCAGGAGATCTCCATGGAGGAGAACGACGGCCACCCCATCATTTACGGCCTTGACTCGGTGCACGGCGCCAATTACGTCAGCGGTGCGGTTGTCTTCGGCCAGCAAATCAACAGCGGTGCGAGCTTCAACCCCGACCTGGTCTACAGAGCAGGACAGATCACTGCTAGAGACACCCAGGCCGCTGGTATCCCCTGGATCTTCGGCCCAATTCTCGAGATCTCGCAGAACCCGCTGTGGTCCCGCACTTACGAGACCTTCAGTGAAGACCCGCACCTCGTTACAGTCATGGGCGAAGCTCTCATTCGCGGCATCCAGAGCTACAACCAGAGCGCGGCCTGCATGAAGCACTTCATCGGCTACAGCAAGCTCGACCACGGCCACGACCGCGAGAACGTCATTATGGACGACTTCGACCTGCTCAACTACTTCCTGCCCCCTTTCAAGGCCGCAATCGACGCTGGTGCTATGTCGACGATGGAGAACTACATTTCGATCAACGGCGAGCCTGTCGTCGCGAACCCCCGCATCCTGAATGATCTGCTTCGATCGGATCTCGGGTTTGACGGCTTGCTCGTTTCGGACTGGGCTGAGATCAACAACCTAAAGGACTGGCACCGTGTTGCCGAAACGTACGAGGATGCAGTCCGCTTGTCACTCACGCACACGTCGCTGGACATGAGCATGGTCCCGAACGACACCGCGTTTATCAACTACACGGAAAACATGCTCGTCGGCTACCCGCAGTACGAGAGCCGTCTGCGTGAGTCGGCAAAGCGCGTTGTGAAAACGAAGCTGAAACTCGGCCTCTACGAGAACCCCGTGCCTGGCGAAGAGTTCGTGTCGATGGTTGGCAATGACGAGGACAAGGCGTTGGCTTTGGATCTGGCACGCGAGTCCATCGTTCTCCTCAAGAACAACCAGACCGAGAACAGCCAGACTATCCTTCCGCTAGCAAAGGAGGCCTCGGTCTTCCTGACGGGCCACTCGGCTGATAACATTGGCTACCAGTGCGGCGGCTGGTCGATCGCTTGGCAGGGATACTCGGGCAACGAGATGTTCCCGAACGGCGTCTCCGTCCGCAAGGGGTTCGAGAACCTGGTTGGCAATGACTCCTTCGCTTACTTCAACGGACTCTACGAGAACGGCACGTACTCGGACGCTGACCTTGCGAAGGCGGTCGAGCTTGCTAGCCAGCACGAGTACACGGTGGCTGTCATCGGCGAGAAGCAGTACACGGAGAAGCCTGGAGATATCGACGACCTGGCCCTCCCGGAAGGACAGATTGAGTACGTCAAGGCCCTTGCTGCCACCGGTACCAAGGTTATCCTCGTTTTGTTCGAGGGTCGTCCGCGTCTTCTTGGTCCTCTGCCGGACATTGCCAGTGCCGTCATCGATGGTCTGCTGCCCTGCGAGCTCGGTGGTCAGGCCCTGGCTGAGATCATCTACGGTGATGTAAACCCCAGCGGAAAGCTTCCTATCACGTACCCCAAGGACCCGGCCAACATCGCCATCCCGTACTACCACCGCGTAAGCACGCAGTGTGCGTACGACCACTGCTGGATGCAATGGGACTTTGGTGCTGGTCTCAGCTACACCGAGTTCAACTACTCGGCGGTGTCCCTGGACACGACGACGGTCACGAGCGCCGACGCCACCGTGACTGCAAAAGTGACTGTCACGAATAAAGGAGACCGTGCTGGTAAGGAGACCGTGATGCTGTTCCTCACGCAGCCGTACCGCGAAATCTCCGTGCCGGAGGTCAAGTTGCTGAAGAAGTTCAAGAAGATTGAGCTGCAGCCCGGCGAGTCGCAGGAAGTGTCGTTCACGCTGACGACGGACGACTGGAGCGTGTACGAACCGCAGATCGGCAAGGGGCTCAAGAAGGTGACTGAAGACAGCGACTACGTGGTTGCCATCAAGCCCGACACGTGGTGCGACGTGTACAACAACATCACTAACCCGCTCTGCGCGGTGTTTAAGATCGATACTGGGCGTGTCAGCTTCGGACTTCCCCCTCCTGTGGCCAATGCCACCAGTACGGATGTCCCTGCTGTCGAGGAGGCTGCCACGATTGCCAGCACCACTCAGCCACCCGCTGATGTTGGAGCCGGAACTGTCGAGGCTGGCAGCTTCTAGAACGCCTGGAGTTGAATCTCGAGCAACGAGACATACTGGATTGCAACAACCTTGCGTAGAGCACTTACTGCGCGTTTAAAGAGAAACTACTTCGATGTAGGAAACGAAATTATACACATTGAGTTTCTGTCTAGCATCCCCCATCTCGCAAAAGCGCCCGTGTTATTTGCATGGCTTCTACAGTTTATTGAGAAGAATCGTGGATTCGAAGGTTGCAAGTACAGTTCATGGTTGCTATCCCGATTGAACCGCGACAACTTGGAGTACTTACGGATTCGAGAAGGTCTTCTTCACTCGACAAAGCAACGCCTTTTTTCAATCTGAAGAAGCGCTGGTACTGTATACTGCAGAAGCAGACACTGAAGAGAGCGATAAAAACATCAAAGGATTTTACTCCTTGAGTCCCAAAGTCTCGACTCGTCAACGCTGGGGTTCATGACGGCAACCTGGATCACCAGGCGATTTGCCTTTTTGTGGCCACGCTTCGAGTGTCCTATCCCAGAATGTACGAGCGTGCCTGGTAAGGTCCCCAATCTTGACCATCCGGTGCGAGCAACACTACAAACCAGCAACTCACATGCGGGCACGGGGACTTTTCATGGTCAGAGGAGCGCGTGTTGGGCTCCTTCGACGCCACAACGCCATTGCCAGCCTTGATCAACTCGGCTAAGACAACTTCAATCAGGTGGATGGGGCAGCCACAGATCCGAGACTTGTTTCCTGGGATCGACATTGCTCGACGAGACTGTCCTTCCAAGCCTCACTTCTCAACTTCCCACTGCACCACGCAGTACAGACTGACCGGGTGGACAGGCTCGGCGTCGTCAACGTAACGCGGTGCAAAATGGTCAAGCTTTTCCTGGCTGCGGCGTATTCAGCAGCGATCCTGTCATTGCCCGGCACAGCGTTGGCGGCTACAGCCGCAGATGACAGCGCGCTAGATGCCAAGGCTCAATCCATTGTTGACGGCTTCACGACAGCTCAAGTGATCGGTCAAATGACGCAGATCGACATCAGCACTGTCATCAACCCTGAGGACAACACGCTCAACGAGGACTACGTCCGCGCGTACGCCCAGCAGTACGTCGGTTCCTACCTCAACACGATCTGGGACGAACCCAAAGGCGACAAGTACGGTTGGACGGCTTCCGAGTTCCGGGCCGTTGTCAAGCGCATCCAGGAGATCTCCATGGAGGAGAACGACGGCCACCCCATCCTGTACGGTCTCGACTCGGTGCACGGCGCCAACTACGTCGACGGAGCAGTCATCTTTCCCCAGCAAATCAACAGCGGCGCGAGCTTCAACCCCGACCTGGTCTACAGAGCAGGACAGATCACTGCTAGAGACACCCAGGCCGCTGGTATCCCCTGGATCTTCGGCCCAATTCTCGAGATCTCGCAGAACCCGCTGTGGTCCCGCACTTACGAGACCTTCAGTGAAGACCCGCACCTCGTTACAGTCATGGGCGAAGCTCTCATTCGCGGCATCCAGAGCTACAACCAGAGCGCGGCCTGCATGAAGCACTTCATCGGCTACAGCAAGCTCGACCACGGCCATGACCGCGAGAACGTCAACGTGGACGACTTCGACCTGCTCAACTACTTCATGCCCCCTTTCAAAGCTGCCATGGAAGCTGGTGCTATGTCGACGATGGAGAACTACATTTCGATCAACGGTGAACCAGTCATCGCCAACTCTCGTATTCTGAACGACCTGCTTCGATCGGATCTCGGTTTTGAAGGTCTCCTGGTATCGGACTGGGCCGAGATCAACAACCTGAAAGACTGGCACCGCGTTGTCAAAACGTACGAGGAAGCGGTGGCCCTGTCGTTGAAGGAAACGTCCCTGGATATGAGCATGGTGCCCAATGATACCAAGTTCATTGAATACACGCAGAACATGCTTCAGACGTACCCGGAGAAGGAAGCTCGCCTGCGCAAGTCTGCCAAACGTATCGTCAAGATGAAGCTCAAGCTTGGGCTATACGAAAACCCCGTCCCCGGCGAGGAATTCGTCTCCAAGGTTGGCAATGACGAGGACAAGACTGCTGCGCTGAACATGGCGCGCGAATCGATCGTGCTCCTGAAGAACGCGGAGGATGTTTTGCCGCTGCCGAAGGACGCGTCCGTCTTTCTTACGGGCCATTCAGCCAACAATGTAGGCTACCAGTGTGGCGGGTGGAGCAAGGCT
Organism: Phytophthora chlamydospora; assembly: GCA_012295415.1. Taxonomy (NCBI): domain Eukaryota; phylum Oomycota; class Peronosporomycetes; order Peronosporales; family Peronosporaceae; genus Phytophthora; species Phytophthora chlamydospora. The sequence continues at coordinate 8,613 of JAABLK010000447.1, forward strand.
TGGCAGGGATACTCGGGCAACACCATGTTCCCGAATGGTGTCAGCGTTCGCCAAGGCTTCGAGAATTTGGTAGGCAACGACTCGTTCACTTACTTCAACGGCCTGTTCGCGAACGGATCGATCTCGGATGAAGACTTGGCTACGGCTGTCAGTCTCGCTGGTCAGCACGAATACACGGTTGCAGTTATCGGCGAGTCTCAGTACACAGAGAAGCCCGGAGACATCGACAACTTGGAACTGCCTGAAGGCCAGGCCAAGTACATCGAGGCCCTGCGCGCGACCAACACGAAGATGATTGTCGTTCTGTTTGAGGGCCGTCCACGCTTGCTTGGTTCCATCCCGGACAACTCGATGGCCATCATCGACGGCCTGCTGCCCTGCGAGCTCGGGGGTCAGGCGATGGCGGAGATCATCTACGGCGAGGTGAACCCGAGCGGCCGACTGCCGATCACGTACCCGAAGGACCCGGCCAACATCGCCATCCCGTACAACCACCTTGTCACCACGCGGTGCGCCTGGGACAACTGCTGGCAGCAATGGGACTTCGGGTCGGGCCTCAGTTACACGGAGTTCAACTACTCGGCGGTTTCCCTGGACACGACGCTGCTCACTAGCGCGGGCGAGACCGTCACCGCCACGGTGACCGTGACGAATGTCGGCGACCGAGTTGGCAAGGAGACGGTCATGCTCTTTGTGATTCAGCCGTACCGCTTGATCTCGGTGCCGGAGGTCAAGCAGCTCAAGAAGTTCAAGAAGATTGAACTGCAGCCCGGTGAGTCGCTGGAGGTGGCGTTTACGCTGACCACGGACGACCTGAGTGTGTACGACCCGCAGATCGGGAAGGGCCTCAAGCGGGTGTTCGAGGACAGCGACTTCGTCGTGGCCATCAAGCCCGACACGTGGTGCAACGTGTACAACAACATCACGCACCCGTTGTGCGCCGAGTTCAGCGTCGACACGAGCAGTGGCGCGGGCACCGTCAATGTCGGCAGCGGACACCTGTAGGAGGTGAATCGAGGACCGATCAAGCTGCTCCGAGCGAAGGAGCGAACCATACTTTCAATGCATTCGTGAATCGATGTCTTAGTTTGATGTTCCAGTGCTTGCTCACGTAACCCACACTGCTGTCGGTAGGGATCCAATGCGACGGGGTTGATATGCCGAGAGCGTTAGTGAGGCTGGCAGACCGAGGCAGCGAGCTGAGCCATTCCAACTGACGTGATCCCGAGAGATTGTAGACCAGGAACGGCTTGCACATCGACCCCAATTTTTACGCGTAGTGCTGGCTGCACGGAAGCAACAGCCTGTTGTCATCGAACGGGCATCGACACTGCAATTCCCCACTGCGCTCTGGAGCAGGAAGTATGTTATCGACAGTCGTCGATAATGATCTGAATTGTTGTGCGGATCGCGGTTCGATGTTTTCATTTTTTCAAGCTGTGGATGTATTGGACGCATTTGGCAACTATACCATTTTGGTTGGCAACGATCGCCGGTTCGATGTGGCGCCTTCCTTCTCTGCTGGTCGAGCTTTGGTAATGTCGTTCAACTGCTCCAGTCGTTCCAAGTGGTACGTGTTTTCCTGATCTATCAAAAATGTAGGCGATCAGGTGGACTCGAGCACCGGAGTCCCGGCGGGACATTACGTCGCAGGTGGTGCACGTCACTCTATGGCTGCTCTGGTGCACCAAAGCTCCCATAGCCGCGGTTTGGATGCAATGCAGCAACGGGCGATCTGCGGGGCACGCGCCGTACAACGGGGTCTGCAGCAGAGTCTGCTGGCGTCCAGCAAGTTGACAAGGTGGATGATCGATCCACCATCGATCGATCCTCTCATTCCCCAATTTTCCTCCTGGAAAATACAATACCCGACCGTGTTTGTGCAGGTCTCCGCAATGTTCTCGACTTGGCTGTTAGCGACCGCGTTGGCGGTCAATGCGCTGCAACCTGCTCTGGCTAGCACCAGCGGATCATCCGGTAGTGGCAGCGACAGCCTGGACTCGCAGGCTCAAACGATCGTCGACAGCTTCTCGACGGACCAGGTCATCGGCCAAATGTGCCAGCTCGACATCAGCATGATCCTCAACGACGACCACTCGGTCAACGAAACGCTGGTGCGCCAGTACGCCCAGCTCGGCGTCGGGTCTTACTTGAACTCGCCGTTCGCCGGCTGGAACGCATCGGAATGGCGAAATGCCATCAAGGACATCCAAACGTACCACATGGACGAGAACGGAGGACACCCGATGGTCTACGGACTTGACTCGGTGCACGGCGCGCAATACGTCGACCAGGCCGTGATCTTCCCGCACCAGATCAACGCCGGCGCAAGCTTCAACCCCGAGCTGGCCCGAAAAATGGGTGTCGTGACGGCCAGGGACACTGCGGCGGCAGGCATCACGTGGGTTTTGGGCCCCATCCTGGACGTCTCGTACAACCCGCTGTGGACACGCACGTACGAGACTTTCGGCGAGGACCCGTACTTGTCGTCGGTGCTGGGCGCCGCCTACATCCGCGGCGTGCAGAGCAACAACGTGAGCGGAGCGTGCATGAAGCACTTCATCGGCTACTCGCAGACGGTCACTGGCGTAGACCGCGAGGGCGTGACCATCTCGGACTACGACCTATTGAACTATCACGTGCCATCGTTCAAGGCGGGCATCGAGCACGGCGCCATGTCCACGATGGAGAATTACATCTCCGTGAACGGCGTGCCGGTCGTGGCCAGCACCAAGCTCTTGAACAGCTTGCTGCGCGACGACCTAAACTTTGACGGCGTTGTGGTCACGGACTGGGGCGAGGTCAACAACATCCAGAGCTGGCACCGAACCGTGAGCACGCAGCAAGACGCTGTCGAGCTCGTGATCGCCAACACGTCGCTGGACATGAGCATGGTGCCATACAGCACCGACTTCATCACGCAGGCCAAGTACGTGCTGTCCAACAACTCGGACTACGAAAGCCGCCTCCGTTCATCGGCCAAGCGTATCGTCAAGATGAAGCTTGAAATGGGGCTCTACGACACGCCAGTCCCCGGTGAGGACTACGTCGAGCTCGTAGGAAGTGACGACGACCTGGAAGAGGCTCTGGACCTCGCGAGAGAGTCCGTCGTTCTACTGAAGAACGACGATAACCTCCTGCCACTCACCAACGGCACGTCCGTCTTTTTGACGGGCTTCTCCGTTGACGACATCGGCTACCAGTGCGGTGGCTGGAGTATCTACTGGCAAGGAACGTCCGGCAACGACTACTTCGCGCACGGCACGTCTGTGAAGGAGGGGATTGAGAACTTGGTGGGCACCGACAGCGTCACGTACTTCAACGGCCTCAGCGACGACGGAACGTACTCGGACGACGATTTATCCACGGCAACAGGTTACGCCAGCGAGGCTGACGTGGTGATCGTCGCTATCGGCGAAGCTCCCTACGCTGAGAAGTGGGGGGATATCGACGAGCTGACGCTGCCCTCGGGCCAACTCGAGTACGTCCAGGCTCTCGCGGACACTGGCACGAAGGTGGTCTTGATCCTGTTCGAAGGCCGTCCGAGATTGCTGGGCTCGCTCCCCGATTCCGTGAGCGCTGTCGTGTGGGGAGGTCTGCCCTGTGAACAAGGAGGCCAAGCGATGGCGGAGGTTCTCTTCGGTGAAGTCAATCCCAGTGGAAGGTTGCCGATCACTTACCCCAAGTACTCGGGCCACATCATGATCCCGTATCGCCACCGCGTGGACACCCAGTGCAGCTATGGTGACTGCACAATGCAGTGGAACTTCGGCGCCGGCCTCAGCTACACCAACTTCTCGTACTCGGACTTGAAGCTCAGCACGGACAAAATCACCAGCAAGGAAGCCACAGTCTCCGTCTCGGTGACGGTGTCCAACAACGGCACGATGGAGGGCAAGGAGACCGTCATGCTCTTCATAATCGATCCGTATCGCGAGATCTCCGTCCCTGAAGTTAAGATGCTGCGTAAATTCGAGAAGATCGAGCTGGAGGCAGGCGCCTCCACGACGGTCATGTTCACGCTGACTGCGGATGACTGGAGCGTGCATAAGCCCCAGATCGGCAGCGGCTTCAAGCAGGTTGCTGAGAACGGCGAGTTCGTCGTGGCCATCCACCCCGACACGGACTGTGACGTGTACAACGACGCTGGGATCACAAACGAGCTGTGCGCGAACTTCACGCTGTCAGCAACACCTGCCACTGTCGGCGACAGTACGAGCTCCTCCGCTTCTCTTACCGAGTTGGCGTGGTGGGCGACACTTTTGAGCTTGAGTCTTGGCTTGTTCTTGTAGGCCTAAGGACAGCACAGCCAAGCAAACGAGTAGCAAACTTAATCCAAGCACTTCCAGCGTTATGAACCACAAAAATCGGTAGTATACGCGCAGTGACGCAACATTGGACGGCCGTCACTGCAAAAGCGGTCGTCCTTGCAACTTCACAGCCTAGGGCTTGACGGCTTGGTCCATCAAGACGTTCTCAATGAGCTCCTGGCTTGCCGTGATGTTGCCAGCCACGGTCCCCAGCATGAAGTCTGTCAGCGCACGGACAGCCGCGGGGTCGTACACCGTGTGGTCCTCCTTCTCTGGTGACACCAGTGAACACAGCTGGAGGAGCGAGAATTCCCGGTTTGGTGTGGATACCTTTGCTCGCTTGGTCAGGGCGTATCCCTGGTGACGAAAGCCCAGCCCCTTGACGCGCTGGTCGTCGAACTCCAGCGGTACGACGCTCGCTACCCAGATTACAATTTCGCGGTCTTCCTCGACGTATCGTCGAAGCACCTGCTTGGCATGGAAATCCGCACGCGCACTGTCGGCGAAGAATTCCTTGGCAAAGTCCTCAATGATTGTGTCCGGGGTATCTGGAGTCGCCAAGTGCTTCACGTTGGCAGCAACCATAACACAGTTTAGCCACTACAAGCCACGAGCGCCAGCAAATGAGGGAAACTCTCTCACCTTGGCCACTTTTCCTTCGTACATGTTACCGCGATGCTTCTCTGCCCCTTTGAAGTGGTTCCACACTGCCTGTGCCGTAGCACGCATGCCAAACGGCATCACTTTGTTGGCGAAGATATCGAGATACATGCAGTCGGCTCCTTCGCGCATGCGGGCGTCACGATGCGTCGTCTCCATCGTCGCCAGGCCATTGGCAGCGAACACCGTGTCCACCTCATGGTACGCTCTGTCTAGATGTGCCAGCAGGTCCTCAAAGTCGTTCACGTCGGCACGGAAGTCCAGCGTGCGGCCCTGCGAGTACTTGGACTTCTTGTTCTGCGACAAACTCGAGCACTCGACAACCTGCAACCACATAACTCCGTCAGTAAACACGAAGCAACTGTGTCCTCCCAGAAGTCTCCCCCCGACCTGTTGCTTGGCTCTCTTCTGCAGCAGACTCTCCAGCCCTTTGGCCATTTTGATCTGGTTCTCCAATATAAGTTTCAGCCTCACGTTCTCGCGCTCCGCCTTCTCCCTGCGTCGACGTTGGCGACTCGCCACCTCCTTCCACACCGTCGGCACCTGTTCCGGGTCGTACACCGCCATGGTCGACCCCAACTCTGTCTCTGCTTCTGAACCTGCTGCTGATTCCTGTTTAGTAGCTGTAGCCTTCTCCTTCCTCCCCCCGTCACGGATGGCTCTGGTCTGAGCTCTCGGATGCAGCTTCATGGCCCGTAGCTCCAGCTCCAGCTGCGTCACCTTCTCGCGGAGATAAGCCAGCTCAATCTTGCGCTCATTACGCGCGCGGTTGGGGTCTCCTCTGGTCACGGGCTTCTTGGGGCCTGCTGTCTTCTTCCGCGGCTTCCTCTTGGCCACTTGTCTTGAGGCTGGTACGCCGAGTTCGAGCCTGGCAGAGGGTCCGTTTGAAAGGCTAAAGACTGGAGAAGACGGTGACGCCAAAGAAGCGTCGCTGGCTGTCCCTGGAGACGCGGAATTGGGTCCGAAGGACGGCGCTAAAGGCGTCAGACTCGGCGACAATAGCTCCAAGCCTTCGGCCGGCGCAGACGCCCCCAGACCCGAGGGGGACGCCGTGAACAGCGACGTGTCGATGGCGTACTGCTCCACGAACGAAAGCGCCGCCTCGAAGGCGCGCGCGGCGTCGTCGTCCTCCAGGAAGGCCATAGTCTTCCTGGTACTAATAACGTTAAACGAATTATGATGGGCATATCACCGGAAAATGGTAATTTTGTATTGCTTTAGGATAAAAGGGAGGATCTCTAGGATATTATAATTGGAGCTCGAGCAGCTACGGCGCGATCGAGCAGTGTGTTTTCGATAAGTTGGCGGTGTGCACGTTGGTTTTGGGCTGCGTGGATGATCAGGAACTGCGTGAGAGCGCGCAGACTGGATGGGTCGTACTTGAGTGTCGCTTGGTGGTCGAGGTAGATAAGGGAGCACTGCTGGAGAAGTGAGACTTCTTGGTCGACGGTGGAGCGAGCAGAGCGCTTGATCACCACTTGGCCTCGCAGGTTGTACGTTAGACCGCGAAGTAGTTTGTGCTTGATCTCGGCTGGAGTCAGGCGAGCGACCCAGATGATGATGTCGCGATCGGCTTCGACAAAGCGCCGCACGACTTGCTTCACCTGCACGTCGGCACGCGCGGTGTTCGAGTACAGCTCTTTCGTGAAGTCCTCGACGATCGTATAGGGCTGGTCAAGAGCCTTTGCTGTCTTCTGGTACAGCCCTCCGTTGCCCATGACGTGTTTCTCCATGCCCTTCCAGTGATCCCACGACACGTCCGTTGTCTCTCGCAGGCCAAACGGTAGCTCCTTGTACGTGAAGAACTCCGTGTAATTACCGTGGATGTCCTCGCGAATGTGCACGTCAATGGGCGAGATCGTCATGTTTGCCATGCCGTTGTTTAGTGGCATCGTATCCAGCTGCAAACGAGCCTCATCGAGGTGTCGGAACAGACCCTGGAACTCGCCGATATCCCCACGAAAGTCCAGCACTTGGTCCACGTAGTAGCCTGACAAGGCCGAGTCCGCGAAAGTAGAATACTCCTTCATCTACAGCAAATGCAGTACGTCAAAACACAACAGCAGATACCAATCATTCAAGCAAGGTGTGCATCGTACCAGACGAGTAGCTCGTTTCCTCAGCAAGCTGCGAAGACTGTCGGCCACTTGCTGCTGCTGCTCCACCACGAGCCTTAAGCGAATGTTCTCACCCTCCGATTCCTCCCGTCGACGCCGCTGGCGAATCGCAATCTCCTGCCACACCTTGGGCAGCGCCGCTTCCTCACTGTTCTCCTCTTCTTGCTCCTTCGACCGCTCAGCCGCCTTGCTCTGTAAAGACTCCAGGTTGAGCTGCAGTTGCTGCAGTTGTTCACGAAGGAAGGAGATCTCCATCCTGCGCTCATTGCGCGACCGGTTCGGGTCGCCATAGACGCCGGTCCGACGCAGCATTTTCCTCCTCTCGTTGAGCAGCTTCTTTCGTCTCAGCTTCTCTTCGCCTTGCTTCGACTCCCCACCCCGAGACCGCGACGTCGCCGCCTCCTCCTGCTCTTCAGTCGTCACTTCCTCCAACTCATACGCGTCCAGGAAGCTCAGCACGGCCTCGAACGCGTCGTCGTCGTCGTCCAGGAAAGCCATCCTGATCACCAACACTGCGTCACTATTCTCAGTTTATGTGTGCGCCAGCTGGGCCGCTATCAATCGACAGCAGTTTGCGCTCAAGAGTCTTACCAGCACTGCTCTTCGCTCCATCATACTCCGTAGACCATTCACACCTTTTCTTTTGCTACCGGTTATCGCCACCATTGCAAAGCGCGTTCCTCCGCTTCTTCTCCATTTGCTCGCTCGAGCGCTCGTTACGCATCAACTTGTCTCTCTACATGCCGTCATCTTCTGGAGGAACGCCCACAAGGAATCGCTGGCCACGTGTAAAGAAAAAAGGAGATGACTATTGCTGAATGCGACGGCAGGATAATGACCGATCGACGAGGGTGTTTTCAATGCGCTCTTGATGCGCGCGGATGTTCTGCGCTGTGGTGGCGACGAGGAACTTCGTATGTGCGTGGAGGTTGTTCGAATCGCACCTCAGGTCAACGTCGTGGTCGAAAGTAACCATGTAGCAGAGCTGCAGTACCGATGCCTCTCGATCAGGCGTAGACTCCGACGAACGCTCGGTGACGGCGTAGCCTTGTAAATGGTACGTGAGTCCTCGCAGCACCTTGTGCTTGATCTCGATGGGTTTAGCACGCAGGACCCAGACTACGACATCGCGGTCTGGTTCCTTGTAGCGCCGAATAACCTGCTTCACCTTGATGTCGGCTCGAGAGCTGTTCGAGTAGACCTCTTTCTTGAAGTCAGCGATGATGGTGTACGGCTCGTCGAGGCCCTTCTCCGCCTTCTCGTACAGACTGCCGTTCGCGGTGTGCTTCTCGGTGCCCTTGAAATGCTGCCACGTCACCTCAGCAGTTGATCGGACGTCGAAAGGAAGCACCTTGTAGCTGGCGAACACGAGCGACTTGCCGTCGCCGCACTCCTGCATGTGGACATCGGCCGGAGGAATCGTCCTGTCTGCCAAACCATTCGCCATGAAGACCTCATCAAGTCTCCTGTAACCTTCGTCCAGGCGTCGAAAGAGACCTTGGAAGGCTCCAATGTCCCCACGGAAGTCGAGCACAAGGACGGGCTCATACTTGGCGCAAGCCATCGCCACCAGCGACGAGCACTCGCTTGTCTGAAAAGCGAAAGCACGACGTTAATGTATGGCTCCACGCGTTTTCCTCCACGAAAGCTCCTTACCAGTTGCGTCGACCGCTTCTTCATCATGCGCGCCAGTCCATTCGCCACCTTCCTCTGGCGTTCCACCGCAAGTCTCAGCAGTAAATTATCGCGCTCAGCCTCCTCGCATCGACGTCGCTGTTGCTCAGCAAGCCCCTGCCACAAACTCACAAGCTGCGAGCTTGCGCTACTCTTGGTCAACGTAGTAGAGCTCCCCGCTTTGTTCCCCCCACGCCGTCGGCTCTGCAGGAGCTGCAGGTCGACCTGCAGCTTGGCCATCTGTTCATGCAAGAAGGCCATCTCCCTCGAGCGCTCGTTGCGCGCCTTGTTGGCGTCGCCGTACACGCCCGCTCGGCGCAGCAGCTTCCGCTTCTCATTAAGCTCTGCCCGCTGCCGCTCCTTCTCCTCATCGGTCTCCCGCTTCTTCGCTGCAGCTCTGCGACGAGGACGCTTGGATCTCTTGCTCTGTGTGGCATTCCTCTCATCCCCCTGCTCTTCCAGGCTCGGAGCGCTCGCATACGGGGACAAGATTCCTCCATCTACACCCGCAGAGGCTGCAAACTCCTCCACGAAGGCCAGTGCGGCCTCAAACGTATCGTTATCTTCTTGCAGGAAGGCCATATGATTAGTAAGTGGGACGGGGCACTGTCGATATGAGCTGCTGGTCCAGCAGTTGTGACTTATAAGTTATGAACATGGTCGATCAGCTTGTCCTCGATGCGTTCACGGTGTGCTCGAATGTTTTGAGCCGTGTTGATC
>JAABLK010000448.1:0-27366 GCA_012295415.1 Phytophthora chlamydospora
TCTCTCTCTCTCTCTCTCTCTCTCTCTCTCTCTCTCTCTCTCTCTCTCTCTCTCTCTCTCTCTCTCTCTCTCTCTCTTGCAGTACTCGCTGAGTTGCAAAAGAAGAAGTCCTTCATGTTGGCTTTCCTCGTGTTGCCCCGCCTGCGCGGGAACGGTAAGCAGGTGGTATGTACACATAAACTAATATGAATTGGACGGTATGTTTGCCGATCAAGAGGCTAACAAGAGCAAGTCCTTGTCGCTCGTGTAGCTTGGACCTGGGCTGCTCGTTTTCGCGTCTATGCGAGAGATGGGGGCGCCGGTGCCGAGCGTAGCAGAAAGTGACTAGCCTGTCTCAACGTTTCTTCAACAGTTTCCGCTCGCGACAAGCGCAGGGACGTAGGAATGTGAGGACACGGTGTGCTTCTAGTGGGATGCAACGCGAAGGTGGCATGCTGCCATCGACACCGAGACCGACACCGAGGCCAGCAACCTGACCAACTACAACAATCCTACCAGACTACCTTGACCGGAACTTCGCTGCTCGATGAGAGGCCTCGCGGCTTCCCGGATCTCCAGTCTACCGCGTGCCTGTGTGCTGGCATGTTGGCGTGTTGGCGTGTACCGAGGAGTGTATGCCAAAACAAATGCTGGCTGAGTGCAGCCGAGTTGGTGCTGCGCGCCATGGATTTAGTGCTGGTATGTATAGACTTGCTTTCACTATTAAAACAGCTTTGCGGAACGTGTGGTGTGCTCTGGAGCGCACTCTATTTCCATAATTGCCAGCATCAAACCCGTTTTTTCATTTGAAGCTAACGATTGCGTTTCGCAGCCAATTAGCACGCAGACCCTCTCAAATACAATAGAACATTGCTGTTTGCTGGACGTGAAATTTGACGCGAATCGGAAAAAAATTGGCTTCACGAGGGTGGAACAAAAGTCACTCCTTGATACAGTGTTGGCTTGACCGGAAATGCGGACTAACCGAAACCTTGCTTCACCCGTAAAAGTGGGAACTTTGGAGGCCACCGGAGCGATGCTTGGAATCTTGCTGTTGCCACCTTTTAGAAGAACGTGAGCGCGAAGGAGTGCCAAGGTAGCAACTCGGTAGCTCCAGGAGCGCAGTAGAGCAAATGGCATTCGCTTCGGCCAGCTCCAACGCGCAAAATCGACTGCTACTTATTTATTTGTATTGATATCTTTGTTTTATATGTGTGCCTAGGGAGACCGGGAATACGATAGGCCCTGTCATACTCCTTCTTTATCTTAGAGTTTGTAGGACAACTTAAGTGACCGGACATATGAGATGATATGGTGTGTCAGACATATATATTGTGGCCCAAACACGATTTGGCATAGCATAGCCAGGGCAGTGTCTGTTTAATCGCCAGTCCGACTTGAAGGTGAAAAATGCCGCTGAATATCGCGAATCGACGGTTCTCCCGTTGGAACGTGCGATGTGAAGTGTCGGGCAATGCTGGTATGTAGCATTCTCTTGGCCGCACGCGAACCGTGTTTGCCAGTGGCAAATTGTCAGTCAAAACATGACACTGCTCCCCTTTTTGGTGCTGAATCCTGCCGTAATCAGCTTTTCGCGTTTCATATGGGCGTTTGTATGGAGCTTGACGGAGAGTCAAGCTCCGCATTTATCTATAAAAAGGGCAGATCTTGCCGTTTAAGTATCGTATGTCACCCACATAAACCCCACCTTTTACCATCTGCTCAAAATATACAGCACTTAAACGGGAGACCCTTAGTTGCCCGATTAGAGTGTCTCACTTGCCGTTTGTATTGGCGTTGCTCCAACAGAGTCCAGCAAAAACTGCGACATCATCCTTCGTCAACCGCCAGCATCCGTTTTCCGCAGTCATTTACCGTCCCGAGCACTAGCTCGTCACTTGGAGGTGTCGTCGCGTGTGCTTCCGCGCTGTCCCCGCGTCCTTCTCGCCGTGCAGAGCAAGCTGGCGCGTACCCCCTTCCCCCTCCGCATTCCCGCCCTCCATAGTGCGCCTCCCCACCGAGTTCCAGCCACGTGAACTCCGTATAACCTTCTCTTCACTATGGCCCGCATGAGCGACACCAAGCAGGCGCTGCTGCTGAACCCCGAGTTCTGGACGCCCAAGCAACTGGATGAATGGCTCAAGCGCTTCGAGGACGGCCGCTACGCTCGCTTCGCCGCGCCTTTAAAGGGTCGCAAGGGCGCAGAAGTCGTGCGCTTCTCGGCCGTCGACTGGGCCAAGCTGGAGCCGCAGGACCTGGCCACCAGTCTGCGCTTCACGCTGCTGGGCATGGTGCAAGTGGCCTCGAACGACGACACGCTGGCCATCGTCACGGACTTCGTGCCACTCGCCGCATCCCCGGGGGGTTTCAAGCGTGAGTCACCGCACAAGACGGTGCCTGTGAAATTCCCTCCCATGGTGGAGATGCCGTCCGTGCCCATGCTGCTCTTCGCGGTGATCTTCATTATCCTGGCAGTACTGTGCTTCACGGTATTGCGCGGCCCGCTGGCCGACATTGGCATCGACTCGGAGAGTCTGGTTAAGTACGGCTCCATCCCGCTGGTCAGTGTGGTGTTCACATACTTCCACATCTGGGTGGCGCTCTGGATGACCTTTTACCCGCTCCAGTACACGGGCTGCATGCAGATCCCGGACACCAACACGGGCTTTGGATGGCAGGGAATCGTCCCCAATAAGGGCGAGAAGATGGCGCGCCAGGCGGTGCAGATCATGACGCACCAGCTGTTGCAGGTATCGGAGGTGTTTGCTCGCATCGAGCCGGCGCAAGTCGTGAAGGAACTTGAGCCCATCCTGTTCAACACGATCCACACGGTCGTGGAGGACATGGCGCTGAAGTACAGCCCTGATCTGTGGGCGGTACTGCCCGCCAAAGTGAAGGAAGAGATCGTCGAGAAGGTCAAGGAGGAGTCGCCCGCCCACATTGAGTCTCTCATGGACGAGATCCGAAACAACATTGAGGATGTCTTTGATCTCGAGGATATGGTGGTCACCAACATGTGCAAGGACAAGCAGCTCCTGGTGAACATGTTCGTGACTTGTGGCTACTCGGAGCTGGCCTTCATCCGTAACTCGGGTGCCTACATGGGAGGACTCTTCGGCCTCATGCAGATGGGGATCTGGTTCGTCTACTCGGACCCTATCGTGGTCTTTCCCGTGATCGGGCTGGTCGTGGGCACCATCACCAACTGGCTCGCGTTGAAGATGATTTTCGAGCCCGTGAACCCGAGGAAGTACTGCGGCATTACGTTCCACGGCCTCTTCCTGCGGCGACAGAACGAAGTCGCGGAGGTTTACGGCAAGATGGTGGCTCGCGACGTCCTGAACTCGCGTAACATCTTCGAGGCAATTCTCAAGGGGCCGTACTCGGATCGGCTGTTCGAGCTCGTGTACGACAACGTCCAGGAGGCCGTCAACGCTGCCACGGAGACGACGCAAAAGATTATTAACTTCAGCATTGGCGAGGAAATGTACGCCAACATCAAGGAGGACGTGACGAACCACATTGTCGAGATCTTTCCGGACAGTCTGCGCCAAATCGAGGGTTACGCCACCGTCGCGATGGACTTGGAGGTGACGATGCGTGAAAAGATGAAGCTCTTGAGCTCCGAGCAGTTCGAGAACCTGCTCCACCCCATCTTTGAGGAGGACGAGTGGAAGCTCGTGGTCATGGGGGGCGTGCTCGGTGTCGTTATCGGCATCGTCCAAGCTTTCCTTATCAACCACTAATCAGGCCTCAACTGGATACGCGGATGCTGCAGTTGCCTACTGTATCATGAAGGACTCGCCAGCGGTACTTCTCGTAGATTGACGATTGCATGCAAGTCGCAAGGCCATCGAGACTTCTACTGATGCTTGAAATGGATAAATTATCATCAATTTACGTGTATTCATTCATTTTCTGGTGTTCTTTTTTTCAATGCTGTCATGGACGCCGGCGATATCTAGTTGAGCTGGTCGACGCTGAATTGGCAAACTGGACAGACCTTGTTCAGGGACAGCCACGAGTCGATACAGTCGGAGTGATACGAATGGAAACACGGCAACGACTTGATCTCCTCACCGACTTCGAAGCTGCAGCGGCATATGAGACAGCTACAGCCGGAACACGTTAGTTACTGGCTTCCTTGTGAGCGAGCAGACCTAAATGAACGTACTCTGGGTTGCCGTGGTTGTCTTGACCTTTGGCTGCACTGAAGGTGTATGTTGGGAGCTGGTTGATGAGCGAAGTCGATGCGCCGCGGCTAAAACAAAAGCAAAAAACAATTGCGTTAGCTCAGTCCTGACCTCATAGACAGCATGTTGAGCATACCTTTTCGCAGTGTAAGGGCGACGACCGTGTTGGTCTCGGGCAGCAGGAGGCGGTTCGTTGGCCTCCGTCTCGATGCTCACTGCTCAATACAGACAACGCAAGTCGATTGTTAGCGACGAAATGCAGGACTTCAACGCACTGAGTATGGACTACCGATGCGATAATTTAAATTTGGCTGAACGTCCGTCACTGGAATCCCTCTCACAAACTGAAACAAGGACACGAGCGTATAAGTATTCTCATATCAAAGTCATACGAATGAAAATATTGGCGCACCTCGTCATCATAGTTATTCCCCGGAGTGTCTGTAACAGCAAACACATCCACCGTCGCGTCAGCAATGCCTTTGAGAACGGCACACACCCAATGGCAATACTACTACGTACCCAGATCGGTTTCATACAAATGCTGCAGCCATCGCGCATACTCCTCGTCGAAAGACATGACCCCTTCAAGCATCAGACCAAAAACGTCAGGATTCAGCAAGTACTCGGAGAGTGGGCAAAGTACACACCTGTGCCCATATCAAAAGAGGATGGCGCGTTTTCGTCAAGAGATTCTTCACTCGCTCCCATCATGATCAACTTTTCCCGGATGACGTCAGGGAGCACGAAGCGGAACAAGTGGCGTAGTGGCAGCACTTTCGTTTGGCCATGACTAGCATCCACGTGAAAAAGCAGGTAGATATCCACCCGATTTCTATGCGCCTTCCGGATCACGTCAATTTTCTCTAGTGCGAGGTCTCCGAACGGCGTCCGAACGCCAGGCTGGCCCAGCAAAAATGTAACAGCACTTGGACCGTCATACCGCATTGCCTTCGAACGACTGTCGCGGCGCTGCTGCTCTGCAAATGCGCTAGCCTGACCGGCTTCCCCGTTTGAATGTGCAGCCGCCGACGAAGCAACAAAAGTCATTTCTTCCATCTGTCTAATAGGCGACGGAGGCTCCATTGCTGGGAACGCGCTGGAGTCGTGAGAGTACAGGACACGGGCCGTGAACTGCTTGGGCAGCGAAAACGTAGACGAAATGCAGTCAAAGTCGCCCTTTTCGAGGTTCAAGGTGACAACGCCCACATCGTCTGACCCGAGTCCAGCTTCTCCCTCGACAACTTGCAGCTCTAAAAGGATGCTGGCATGCAGTCGGCACTCGAAGATCAGCTCCCCCTGTCGCCCGAATGGCAGGTGATACATCTTGAGTAGCAGATCACTGCAGTTCTGGAATTGCCTTCCCACCCGGAAGATGTGCATTCCAGTATGAAGATCCACATCTCGGACTCCGTTCACCATACTGGAAAAGAGGACACCCTTTTCGTTTTGAATGACGAAATAAGGTCGGCAAATGTCCGTCAACGGTGACAGAGCAGCCGAAGTCGAGCTTGCTTCATCACTTGCACAGTCGAGACTTGACAGCAGATCGATCTGTCGGATGTAGATGGGACGCGCGGCTGGCGTAACAGCAATTCCCGTCAACTTGTGCTTCTTCTCCTCCAATGCAGGCGAGTCTGCGCACTCCACGAGCTTCCTGTCACGCATCTCCAGCAGCTTGCCAAAGTCAGCAATGTATCGTGCCTGAGGTCTGGGGAGTCCGCCGGTGTATGCGGCATTTTTCGGGTCATTGCCGCTGAATGTTCGCTGGAGCTTGGCCGGCCAGGTTTCGGCCAGCTTAATGTGCTGCAAGTACGCACTAAGCAGCTCGTTTCCAAAGTTTTCTGGGAAGGAAGAAGCTTCCGTGCAGTAGAGCGTGCAGCACGTGGCAAACACGCTCATTTGCTCGTTGTTGGGGGCGAGCAAAATCGCAACGTTCGACGGCTTGAGATCCAGCCACGCGGCGACAGTCGACGTGACCACGAAACCCGAATGCATCGAAGGAATTGGCCCCCGGCAATACGAAATGGACGCAATGCGTCCGTCTGTCAACAAACCAAGCACCAAAGCGCATCGATCAGTCAACAAAATCCCCAAGTAGCCCAATTCGAACAGCTAAAGACCTACCACAGAATTCATCAAACACCAGCGGCTTGTGATGCATGCGCTTCACTCCGTCAAACAGCCCACAGTCAAACACGCACGCGCCATCCTCAAATCTGTAGTACCACCACCAACATGGTCAAAACTTAGCACACGATAACAGAGATCTTGTCCACTTTTTGAACCCGCACCTCGTGGCCATCTGGGCGTGCAACTGCTCCAGCACCTTCACCGCCGCGTTCCAATTGCGCGCTGATGAGTACGCGCCAAACAATCGACTGAACGTCGTGATATGCGGCGGCGCCACGCAGTAAACCCTACAGCAACCAACCAACAAAAAAGTGTCAACCTCTGCACCACCACCTCCTTCCTCTTCTTCCAATTACCTCGGGGCGATCTGGATGAAGCAGCCGTCCTCGCTCGTCTTGGCGAACAGTGCGTACTGTACGGCGCTCTGCAGCGAGGCCTGCAGTCGGTAAGTCCAGAGCAGCACGCGGTACGTGTTGGACGCCGCGTTCTCGCTCTCCTGCTTGACGTCGTTGGCGTCCTTGGCCGCCTCGATGGCCTCGAAGCTTTCTTGCGCGTCCAGCAGCAGCGATGGGGGCGGCGGAATGGCTGGTTTCTCTTCGATGTCTTCGTCGGCTGCAGCGTTCTCCTCCGCAATGGCCTCCATGGCCGTGACTTCCGTGGGCGACGGGGGCAGTGACAGATGCAGCAGCAAGCGGCGCACGCGCGGGTCCTCGGCGATGCGCTCCGAGTTCATGCGGCGGATGAGCACGGACCCGCGCTCCACCCACGCCAGGCTTTCGGGAAACGAAGCGGAGCTGGCCATGATGCGAGAGATACTTTGCTCTAACGGCGCTTGAGATAGACTGAGAACGCTTTCCGAGGTTTTCTTCAATGAAGGAACGCGACGTCAAGTGTAATTTTGTACAAGTTGCCGGAGATATTAGATTTTGTATGATTTTGGATAGGCTATAAGTTCGAGTAAGTATACATCAGATGTGTATTTTTCGGCTCTGACAAGTTGTAAAGGAATATTTGGCCTTTTACAGCACCGGATGGACGATTTGGGGCTCGAACTGCTGCGATTGTTGACACCAGGTTATTGAGGCGAGCCAGCCAGGGCATTCGAGGCAACGGAAGTGCGTTCAGTAAGTGAAAACATGTTATTACCTAGTCAGGAAGCTCGACAAACTTCATTATGTCTTGCTACCTGCCTACTTGCGCATGGGCGGGGCCACGTTCTGCGGCAGGGCCTTACCGTATCCGGAGCGGAAGGTGGTGCCCATGCTGCCGGCGTCCTCGTTCGCGGGCTTGGTGGAGGGCTTGGCCCACTCCAGCTTGAGGATCAAGTGATCGTAGCCGTAGCCCTGCAGCTTGTTGAGCGCCTTCTCGGCGTCCTCGCGGTACACGAAGCTGACAAAGGCAAAGCCGCGCGACTGGAACGTCTCGCGGTCCTTGGCCAGGTACACGCGCGACACGGGGCCGAACGAGCGGAACAGCTCCTTCAGGTCGTCCTCGCGCGTGTCGGGCGACACGTTGGTCACACGAAGAGTGGCCGAGTCGTCGCGCGTGTTGTCACCGCCGCCGCCAACGTCGCCGCCAGCGCCAGCCACACGGCCGCGCAGACTGGGCGGCACGTACTTGCTGGAGCCAAAGGCTCCCTCCAGAGCGGAGCCACCACGAGCGGGAGCCTCGACCGCAGGGGCAGGGGGGGCAGCCTCTCCGGCCGCGGCACGCTTGGCCATGTCCTGCTCCAGCTCCTCCTTGGGCGTGTCCTTGTACGGACACTTGAGCGTCCAATGGTCGCCCACCATGCCACAGTGGCGACACACCACGATGGACGAGTTCTTGACGCCGGCGAAGATGTTCTCCTCCTCCTTCTTCTCTCCGGGCAGCACCTGGTCGGCGTTGGGGTCGTCCAGCTTCACCTCCTCGTATGACATGTACGTCACGTTGCTTCCATCGCCGTCGTCCAGCGCATCGCCGAACTTGGCCCATTTCTTGCGCTCCAGGGCGCGCTTGCTCACGCGCTCCACCTCCGTCACCTTCTTGATCTTCTTGGTCACCTTGACCTTATCGCCGGCCTCGTTGAGCTTCCACTCCACTACTTGGCGCACACCGTTCGAGTCCGGCTCACTCTCCACGCGCGGCGGCAGCGCGTCGTCGTCTTCATCGCCCCATCGCATGCCCGAGATCGCCATCTTGCCACCTGCTTCACTGCTATTCGAGACTGTGGAAGGGGGCGCACGTGACTGGCAGTGGTTGGCTACGGAATTCGGACTTAGTCGAAGTTCCAATTCATTTGGACACACCGCATTTTCGACATTTGGTCAACTACAGTTTTCGACATCCGTTTGAAGGGACGTTCGCTGTTGAAGCGGTTTGCTGTGCCGGCGATGCTGTCTCGCGAAGGCTTGCGGCGCGAGTTAGAGCGCGAGTGGGCGCTGATAGAGAGCGCCGAGAAGAAGGTTTGGAGCGACCGGGTTTGTGTGGGTTTCGACTGCTAGTATTGATCCGACCGCGTTGCGATCTGGCTGTGGATCAGCTCGTGGAGGAGAAGAAGAAGGTGGTGGCCGAGTGGGTGGCCGTGGAGGACGCGCAGCGCGAGTACGACGTCAAGCGCAACGCGTAAGTAGCGAGAAGGTAGTAGTTTGGGTCTAATATATTTGATGACAGTTGTAGTCTTGACACTATTGCGGGCAAGTGTAGATTCGAGAAGGACGTGAGCAAGCATTTCTGCTTCTTGCCGGAAGATGACGTGGTGGTCTTCAATGTGGGCGGCCAGGTGCTCTATCTTCCAAACTTATCAGCGTGAGCGCTGTTTAGCTCATGCGGATTCATTTGTGGCGTAGCTGTTCAAGTCAACCGTGAAAGTCTGGGCTCGAGATCGCTTCTCCATCTTAGCGCAGCTCTGCACCAAGTCCCCGAAGCTTCGCCCCGACAGGGACGGATCGTTCTTCTTCGATCGAGACTTTTGGATTTTCCGGTTGATCCTCGCTTTCTTGCGAGACAACAAATTGCCGGATTCGGTCGAAGAGCTACGGAAACTGTACTGCGAGGCTAGCTTCTATCGGTTGGGGCTACTCCGACACGCCATTGAGGCTCGGATGATCGGTGAAGACGCAATGGCTGCTAATGTACTGGTCGCGCGCCCCGCTACCGAGGCAAACAGTTCCAGTGCTGCCGCCCCTGATGATAAAGCTGATGCACCTGTCGCTGAAAAGTCGGCGCCAGCACGTCCTAGCGCATTCTGTGAGCTGCCGGATCCGTTCGGGTTTACGTCCAAAAAGTAGTTTAGGCCTAAGAAGTAGCTCAGGTCGACAAGGCCCGCAAACCTGAATTATCCAAAAACGTAACATTCTCGGAAAATTCAAGTTGAAGTTATCAATGTCATTTCCAGTAATGTGTACATATTGCGTCAATTTTGTATTTTGTCACAATTTCGATATGAGCAGGACGAAGGCAGCGAGCGAGGGCCGCCATGCGCAGGTGGCCGAGGCGCTGGTGCTGGTAGTGGCCGCAGGCTGGGCCACGCACCTTATCCAGAAGGAGGAGCAACAGCAGGACGAGGAAAACGCGTCGCTGCAGGCGGAGCAGCGGCTGCTGCAGGCCGCCACTATGTCGCACGCGCTGTTCGTCCTGCATATCCTGGGTCTCTCGGCCGTCCTGTGGTCCATTTTCAGGCCACATACGCTGTCCAAGGTCCTGCAAGCATCTTCCAGGTTGGTAATCGTATCTGTCAATATTTGTAGTGTCAAAGCGAAATTGACAATAATTATTGTCATTGCAGACAGGAGCGCGACGCAGGACTCGTTGTGGGCTGCGTGCTGCCCCCGTTGGCGCTGCTGAGTCGCCTGCTAGTGGAGATTTATCAGGAGCAAGTTTTCTCGAGCTTCACGTTTTTCTATGCTTGGACCAGCATCTCTATCGGCGTCAGCGCGCTGCTCAAAGTTACCGTCTTTGGCACTGTGACCTCGTTCAGTATCAACGTCCTTGTGGACGTGTTGTTGCTGCCCGTAGTCTTCGGGTTGCTAACTCCAGTGGAAGCGGAATGGAGATTTCTGCTGACTACCGGTGGACGAGTCATTGTTGGTACTGTGCTGGCTGCAGGCTTCAGGCTCCTGCCTCGGTCGTTCACCGTAGGGGAAGCGCTGCTCGTGGCTCAAGGCATTGGACTTTGTGCGTACGATCTCGTGCTTTCCACGGTCAACAGAGTACGTTCGGTGGTGTCATTGCTGTAAATGATGGAGGGCGCTAACTGTTTTTCCTCTTTCACCGCGTAGCTGAGTGAGCACGATGTGATTGACCTGCCGCCGAGTCTCCTTCATTCGTGGTTGATTTTCGACGTCGACCGGCCAGACCACGTGTTAGCTCTACAAATTGGAATGATGGGGTCATTGCTGGTGTGTGTAGCACTGATTCCGCTTTTGCGCGCCTTCGGGGCGCCATCGCCCACTGCAGTTGCTCAGCCGTTGCCCTTGAAAGGAAGCGTCGGATTTGTACTCACAGCTGTGGTGGTAGTAGGCGGTGTGGTGTATCCCTGGAGCTGTTTCTTGCTGCAGACTTGGAATCCGTTGGCGTGGTTGTTCGATTTCCTCACCGAGTCGAGCAACTTGTCGTCATTTTTGCCGCCACGATTCGCGCTAATGGGGTACTGGGCGACTTGCTTAATCGCGCTGGTCCCATTGTGCGCGTATATCGCCGACCGCTTTGCGCTGCGCAACATTGTTGCAAGAAAGCTTTTTCATCTCTTGGTGGTTCTGATGCTGGGCCCAGCATCGCTTTTTGATGCTCCCATGCTGTCGCTAAGCTACGGTGTTGCGCTTAGCGTCTTCTTTCTCGTGGAATGCGTGCGCGCGCTGGCGTTGCCTCCCTTCGGCCGCA
This sequence comes from Phytophthora chlamydospora, assembly GCA_012295415.1. Lineage (NCBI taxonomy): Eukaryota > Oomycota > Peronosporomycetes > Peronosporales > Peronosporaceae > Phytophthora > Phytophthora chlamydospora. The sequence continues at coordinate 11,166 of JAABLK010000448.1, forward strand.
CGATTGCTGAATTTATGCGGTCTTTCATCGATTATCGCGAAGCTGGTCGTGTCATCCTGACCCACTCGTACCTCCTGCTCGGGTGTGCGTTACCGCTGTGGCTCGTACCGTCTTCAAACGCGCCTTCTTCTCTCGTCATGAACGCGGGTGTTTTGGCTCTGGGCGTTGGAGATGCAATGGGAGCTGTCATTGGCTCGAGTATCGGAAAGCACAAAATCTTCGGTAGCAAGACGGTCGAAGGATCAGCTGCGGTGTTCATCTCGATGGTGATCGCTTCTGTACCGCTTCACGATTACAACACGCGTGCTATCGTCAACGGGGAGTGCATTCAGGTAAAGTAACGTCACCTGTACGAGATTGGTTTGCTTGCCAATAACGGTGCTGTTGTTGTGCTGTTCCTGCAGTTGGCATTGTTCCTGGTCGCAACCTTGTTGACGAGTGTGCTTGAGGCCGCAACGGCTCAGATCGACAATCTGGTGCTGCCACTCTTCTTCTATACAACGTGCAATCTGGTGAATTGTCACGGACTGTAAGCGGATCAAGCCCAAACCAAGGGGTGCGTTCGTACTCATGGAATCGCTACTAGATTCTGCGCGTTCATGATTCGAAAGAGTATTTGAAGCTTTGCTACTACGTAGTACTTATTCGTTGCCGTCAAGGCAACGTCTTGTGTACGCTCAGAGTGTGTGCTGTACAGTGTTGAAAAGCCAATTACTCAAAAGTCAGCGAGTTGAGCGCAGCTTCAAGGCCGTCCATCGCAGGCACCATGATTTCCATCGGCCCAGCGTACGAAATACGCAGTCCTTGAGGCTCACCCATGTCGGACCCTGGAGCAACCGCCACTCCAGTCGTGCGGATGAGGTAGTCGCAGAAATCGTCGACGTTGTGCAGCACTACTTCCTTGTCAGCTGTGAAGGCTTTCTTGCCTTCAAAGTACAGCGCTAGGTCCATGAAGATGTAGAACGCCGACGTCGGGTACGCGAAGCGCACGTTAGGCATTGCTCGAAGGCGCTTGACGACGTATTGGCGCTTTAGGTCGAGTCCGTGCAAGTCTTCCGCAAAGCGGACCTCGCCCCGCTCAATGCTGGCCAATTCGAGCTTCATCGCTTCGATGGCCATGGCTTGGCCGACACTGTTGGCACACGACGTCGTTTGGCCCTGCATAATCTGACAGGGCTCAATGAAGTGCTTGGGACCAGCCATGTAGCCGACACGCAGGCCTGTCATAGCGTAAGCCTTGGAGAAGCCGTTGATCAGGATCGTACGCTCGTACATGTCTGGAAGCATGGCGAAGTTCTTGCAAAAGCGCTTGGGAACGCCTTCATCCTGGTAGACGAGTTGCTCGTAGATTTCGTCCGAGATGACAACAACATGGCGAAACTGCGGCTTGCGAAGAACAGCAGCGATCTCTTCAAGGTGTTCTGGGCTGTGCAACGTACCAGCAGGGTTGCTCGGGTTGCACAGGATGAGGATCTTCGTCTCCGGGTTAGCGGTTAGCGTCTTTTCAAGCTCGACGGGATTGATGAGGTAGTCCTCCTCGAGCTTGTTGTGTAGACGAACGAGGCCAGCCTTGACCTGCGTGATGATCCCCTCGTAGTTCCCCCAGTAAGGAGAAGGCAGGATAACCTTATCACCCGGGCGGCAGATTGCGAGGATGACGTTGTACAGAGCTTGCTGGGCGCCGCTGCAGATCTGGATTTCGCTCGCTGGGTCGTAGATCACTCCTTTTGTGCGGTACAGGTACTTCGTGATCAGTTCACGCAGTTCGCCCACGCCCCGCATATCGCAGTACTTTGTCTGCCCGTGCTGAAGAGCCTTGACACCCGCTTCAAGCACGCTCTTTGGCGGCGGGAAGTCGGGCTCGCCCACACACAGCGAGAACACGGGTTTGCCATCAGCCTCCAACTGCTTCGTCATCCCAAAAATCTCGATGGTCTTAGCGGCCGTGGTGGTATCAAACACCGGGTTTAACGGGTAGAGCTTCGCCGCAATCTTCTCTTGGGTTGAGGAACTAACATCACTGTTGACCACCTTCTCATTGCCACTAGCATAGCAGCCGAGCACGCGCACGTACGAGCAAGCGGCCCGAAGGCTGGCAATGGCTTCGACGACGTCCGAGTCGCTGTGACGAGCCTCCACATCAACGTAGAAGATGAACTCCGCCTTGCCAGCACTCGGATCTTCGCTGCTCCATCGCCGGCTCTCGACCTTGCTCAGATCGATCCCACGGGACGCGAAGACGCCCAACGCGCGGTACAACTGGCCATGGGCGTTGCCCGTGGCGAATGCGAATGCGAGCGAAGTCTTGCACTCCTTTACCTTGAGTGCCGGCTCCGTCGCTGTCTTGGCCACCAACCAGAACCTCGTGGCCTTCGGTGATCCTGTCGGCCACTCGCATTCGCCCACGACGGACAAGTTGAACTTGAGCAGCAGATCGTACGTCTCGCAGCAGCTTCCTCGTGTCGAGGTATCCACTGGGACAACGGCGAACTGTGCGTCCTCCTTCTTTACTGCAGTGACGGCGTCTTCGACGGACGCGTAGCTACTAGCCTCGAAGTTGGGTGCCTCGTTCAGCAAGTGGTTCGCGGCCTCTTTGGCGCCGGAAAAGTCGGCGCTTTCTTGGTAAGCAACTCGGGTCGACGATCCGATGGCCATCTTGACGGAATGAAGCTTGTGCTGTTGGCAGTGTTTCTTGTACTGTGTCGATGAAGGCGAAAGCGATAGTGAAGTCCGTCGCTGCGGCTGACGGATCTGATTACGATCCATTTTCCGTGATGCAGGGATGGACGGCATGCGGTGATTGGCTCACTTGGGTATGGCTACATTCACCAGTCGCCGTCCAAACGGCCGGATGAGATGAGTGTGCTGCTGCACCGTGACGTCATGGCCTTGCTTGTTGAGCAGGATATGGGTCGTTTGATGCTTTGCCACAAAGTGAATCGCTATTGAAAATGTTGGCGCTTTTTCGATTGTTCGTGTATTCATGTATTTCTCTCCAAGTTTCACCTCGTGTCGTCTACTCGAACGTCAGGGACTTGAGCGCAGACTCCAGACCGTCCATCGCATGCACCAAAGTGTCCATGGATCCAGCGTAGGAAATGCGCAGACCGTGAGGCTCGCCCATGTCGGAGCCGGGACCCACCGCCACTCCAGTCGAGCGGATCAAATAGTCACAGAAGTCGTCGACGTTGTGCAGTTCCTCGCTCTTATCGGCCGTGAAAGCCTTCTTGCCCTCGAAAAGCAGCCCGAGGTCCATGAAGACGTAGAACGATGATGTCGGGTACGCGAAACGTACATTGGGCATCGCTCCGAGGCGCTTGGCGATGTATTGGCGCTTCAGATCGAGTCCGTGCAGGTTTTCCGCGATACGAACCTCGCCCCGCTCCATTGTCTCAAGGGCCATCTTCATCGCTTCAATGGCCATGACTTGACCAACACTATTAGCGCAGGATGTAAGCTGTCCTTGCATAAGGTAGCACGGCTCGATGAAGTGAATGGGGGCGGCCATGTAGCCGATGCGCAGGCCAGTCATTGCGTAAGCCTTGGAGAAGCCGTTGATCAGGATCGTACGCTCGTACATGTCCGGAATTGTAGCAAAGCTCTTGCAAACACGCTTGGGAACGCCTTCGTCTTGGTACACGAGTTGCTCGTAGATTTCGTCGGAGATGACAATCACGTGGCGGAACTGCGGCTTGCGAAGAACAGCAGCGATCTGCTCAAGCTGCTCGGGGCTGTGAAGAGTGCCGGCGGGGTTGCTCGGGTTGCACAGGATGAGGATCCGGATCTCCGGGTTCGCCGTCAGTGCCTCTTCCAGCTTCACGGGGTTGATCAAGTAGTTTTCTTCCAGGGTGTTACGCAGCTGCACGAGTTGGGTCTTGACCTGGGCGAGAATGCCCTCGTAGCTTCCCCAGTATGGCGACGGCAGCAGAACCTTGTCGCCCGGACGCAAGATCGCGAGGATGACGTTGTACAGCGCTTGCTGAGCTCCGCCGCAGACTTGAATCTCCTTCGGATCGTAGGTGACTCCCTTGGCAAGCTGCAGGTATTTGGCAATGATCTCACGGAGCTCAGCCATGCCGCGCATATCGCAGTACTTTGTTTTGCCTTCCTGGATCGCCCGAATGCCAGCTTCCAGAACGCGCGCTGGCGGCTGGAAGTCAGGCTCACCTACGCAGAGCGAGTACACTGGTTTGCCCTCCGCTTCCATCTGCTTCGTCACTCCAAACACCGCGAGGGTCTTGGCAATCTTGGTCGTGTCGAACACCGGACTTAGCGGGTATTTCTGTGCCATTGTCAATTCTTGCGACGCAGCGTTCGGGACTCCGTTCGTTGCTTCCAACGTGCCGCTCGTGTAGCAGCCAAGTATGCGCACGTACGCACACGTAGCTCTCACAGCCGCGATGGCTTCGACAACCTTCTCATCGCTCTGGTGAGCCTTCATATCCATGTAGAAAATAAACTCCGCCTTGCCAGCACTCGGATGCGGACTGCTCCACGGTCGGCTCTCGACCTTGCTCAGGTCAATTCCACGGGATGCGAAGATTCCCAGTGCACGGTAAAGCTGACCGTGAGCATTGCCTGAGGCAAAGGCGAACGCAAGCGAAGTCTTGCACGCTGCCGTCTTCAGAGAAGGCTCAGCTGGAGTCTTGGTCACCATCCAGAACCTCGTGCGCGTAGCAGCTTTTGTAGTCGGCCACTCGCACTCGGCCACTACCGCCAGATCGTACTTGAGCAGCAGGTCGTAAGTCTCGTGGTAGCTTCCACGCATAGAGCTCTCCACTGGCACAACAGCGAACTGCGCGTCCTCCTTCTTGACTGCAGCGACGGCGTCTTCGATGGTCGCGTAGCCGATCGTCTTGGCAGCGCTCAGCATCTCGTTCGCGGCCTCTTTGGCGCCAGAGATCTCGGCGCTTTCTTGGTAGGCAACTCGAGTCGACGCTCCAGCAGCCATGATGGGGTTTCTTCCTGGTGCAGTAGCAGAGACGGTGGTGAAGCAGATTCCGGAATGGCAAAAGTCAAACGGAGACCATGGCAGATCTTCGTGCACAAATGTTGAAGATGTTCACGACGTCACTGCCCCTTCGCGCGCTGTGATTGGCTAGCGAGCGGCTCCGAAAGGCCGTCGCCAAAACCAAACCAAACGTTTAGATGACTACCTGCGTCAGTGCGCGCATCAAAGCAGTTCCTCGGAGCTTCGTGTGGCTTTGAATGGTGCCTTCGCTAACGACCTGTAGCATGTCGCCAAGGCAGTGCCAGATTTTCAATCGTGTTGCTTTATTTTATACTTTTGTCATGGTTGCCACTTTCCTCGACGCGAAAAATAGCATGCGAGCACTTCAAGCCAAATTTAGTTGGCACACGACGCAACTTTTTCACGATACCAGCTATTTTCCGGTAGCGAACGCACTGCAGTGCACTGATAGAGTTGGTACTGCGCGGACTGTACCCCAACAGCTATGCCGCACCCGACGACGCTGAGCGCTGATGATCTGGAGCGCATGAGGGCGAGCGTGTCGCCCCCTGTTCAAAGTGACCGCGAGGCGAGACGCCAGGCTATCAAGCTCAAGTCGGAGCAGCGCACCGCTACATGGCCCAACACGTTGGAAGCCATGCGCATGAAGAAGGACCGTTGGAAAAAGGACAAGGAGGAGCGGCTAGAGGAAGAGCGCAAGAAGGTCGACGAGGAGGAGATGCGGCTGCAGCGCGAGGCGCAGACCAAGCAGATTGAGCGTGCCAATCGACTGCTCTACGAACAGACGGACCGCATGAAAACGCTGCGCAGCAAACAACTCCTGGCCGACGTGGTTCACGTGAGTACTTTCACTGGAATAGCCTTGCTTCTGTCATCAGCTAAGCTCACTCGTGCGCTCTTTACTTGAAATGACAGCATCGCACACTTCAACTCGAGGAGAAAGAAATGCTCAAGGATCAGGACAACCTGACGAGCTATTTGTACGACCGGCAAGTGCTAGCGAAGGTTCTGGAGGAGGAGGAGGAGGAGCAACGCCAGAGAAGGAAGAAACTAGCAGAAAATGCTCGGCTGGCAGGCATCCAGAAGCAGCAGCTCGAGGAGTACAAACAACGCTACATCAACGAGCTGCGCGAGGAAAAACATGAAGGCGAGCGCATGAAGCAGCAAGCGGAGAAGGAGTATCTGGACGAGAGGGAGCAAGAGCGACAGCGGAAGCTCCGTCATAAGCAAGAGAGCGAGGAAACGCAGTTGGCGAACCAGCGACTGCGCGCTCATCGAGAGATGCAGAAGGAGAAGGAACGCGTGGAGGACGAGAAGCGAGAAGAGGGGGAGCGCAAGAAGCAACTGCGTGACGCCAAGCGGATGGATCTCCAGCGCCAGAAGAAAGAAAACGCCCAGGCACGCAAGCAGCGCATGATCGATCTGGCCACGAAAAACTTGGTCAAGCTGGAGCAGAAGGGCGAGGAGCGTCTCCAGAACCAGAGCAAGGAAGTTCGAGCCAAGGAAGACAAGGCACTGAAGGAGCGAGCTAACCGCCGTGCTGCCGAGAAAGAGGCGATTGCTCGTAGTCGTCGCCACCAACTGGAATGCAAGCAGCGCGAGAGCGAGCGCGAAGCCCAGGATGCCCTCGAGTCCGTGGTGCAGTGGGAACAGTTCGGTAGACGAATCGAGATGCAGTCCAAGCAAGATGAACAGGAGAGGAGGCTGGAAGACCTCCGTCTTGCTGTTGGGCAGAAACAGCAGGCTGATGCACGACGGGAGACACACAAGGGTGAACGCGCCGCTGCGTTACAGGATGACCAAGAGTCCCGTCGTGCGCTCGAGTACGAAAATGAGCGCTTCAAGGTGGTGGCGCAGCAGGCACTCGAGGAGGCTCGCGAGCGCGGCTTGACGAATGTGTTCCCTATTCAGAAAGCGCTGGTGGAGAAGCGCATCGACTTGCTGCCGGCGTCAGGTTTCCGCGTGTAGCTTTGACAATCAAACCTTTGCATAGTTCGTCGTCTTCTACATGTATTGCAAGCGAACGAGGTTGCGTTGCATTTCAAATTGAAAGCAGGGACGAAGCCTTGATCTTAACTACCTCGTGTGTTACGAGACAACGCTCTGCAACGCGGTGACTTGCTGCTCAGCTAGGCGAATCCCTTCCTTCCTCAAGTAGTTGACTACCACACTCACCCGCATCACTTGTAGCTGTCAAGATCAAGTCCAACACAAGAAAATAGTCAGTTGATGCGATGAATACAAGGAAAAGGCACCGTTGGAGTGTACCCGCTCGGAAAAGATGACGCGCTTGAGCTCTTTGGAAATTGCGAAGATCTCGGCTTTGTTCACGTCGTCAATGATGTCCACGTCACTCTTCTCGATCGAGTCGAGCAAAGGCTCGAGTTGGTCACGCAGCAGCTGCAGCATTTGCGTGAATGATTCGTTGCGCGCGAAGTTTTCCCAGCGCTGGAGCTCGCCTCGTTGAACAACGTAGGGCTTGCCTACTTCCAGCTTGGTCCGTAGTAATGCCTCTCGTCGCTTGTACTCGAGATAACTCTTGTTAAACTGGGATCCGACTAACGTAAGAGGCATAGCAGTGTAGCAGGCGCCGAAGATCATTGCCACCACGGCCACCAGTTTCCCCGAGCTCGTCACAGGCTCCATGTCGCCATAACCGACGGTTGCCAGCGTGACGATCACGAACCAAAACGCTGAAAAGAAGTCGTCGAAGCTCGAGATTTCCCCTTTGAAGTTGACGAGAAAGCGCTTCCCCGGTAGTGCGCCTTCTAGCTCTGCTGGGAAGGTCATGTTGTGTTCGCCGATGATGCACTCTTGGCCGTAGAAGCACTCTTGCCCCTTCTCCAGCTCAAACATGATGAAAGCCAAGATCGTCGTCACGACCATCAGCATGAAGTACGGGATTGTCAGTCGCGCAGAAGTCTTTGAAATCGACTCCCACAGCACTTTGGTGACAGGGATACTTTGCTGGATCTTGAAGATGCGGGACAAGCGAAGCAGCCGCAGAAACGTCACAAAGTCTTGAGAGGCCGGCGGGATCACGTAAATCGGAGCCTCGTCGGTGAAGAAGCGACGGCCTTCAAACACGAAAAACGGAATGAAAGACGCCATCTCGATGAACACCAGCGGGTTCTTGAAAAACGCGCGATAGTCGTCGCACACGAACAGCGCGGCCGCAAGTTCGAACAGATACGTGAGCGTGAAAATGTACTCCATCGCCACGTACCCGTTCCCAAACTCGAAGAAAGTTACGTGCAGGTTGTCGCACTCCCACTTCTTGCAAACGCTCAGGCGTCTATCGTGAGGAACGAGGTTTTTGTCTTGCCGGAATGGCAGGACGAGATCAAGTTGGTCTCGCAGTAGTGTCGTGCTGGTGTTCAGTGCACTAGCAAGTACCTTGCCTGATCCATCACACGATAGTCTATCGTTCACGGTGCTGCTGCCAAAGTTTCCCGGATACCCATAGCAGCTTAGATCGAAGAGCTTCTCGACATCCGAGCAGCCAAATCGCAGCATGACGGTAGGATCGTCCACACTAAAGCAGCCAGGGTCGTTGTCGCCGATATCCTTGACATTTTCACAGTAACTTTGAACTCGACGCTCGCACAAATACGTCACCTCTCCGTAAGTCTGCAGATCCGGCATGGTCTGGAACACGACGATGATCATACTAAAGATGAGGCAGAATTTCACCCAACGCGAGATCGCGCGAGCTAGGAAGGACGATTCCGGTTCAAGAATCGTTGTGCGTGCCCACTCCCGCCACGTTGGGGGTGCAGCGATCTCCTCGGACTCGGCAATGATCATATCGCGAACCATGACGGCCAGCTCCTCGCACTTGAGGAAGCACAGTTCGGTGGTTTGCTTTAGGTCGTCCGCAATGTCCCGCAGGTGCATCAAGTTGAAGTCATGGGAAGTGGCCTCGGTGACAAGCGCCTGCGTGATCAGCGAGGCCTCGCCCGTAAGCGCCGCTAGTCGGAGATAGAGCTTGTTGGGCGCGTTGTACTTGACCAGAATATCGTGCTTCTGATGCGCACGGTTGTCACCAGTGGCAGCGGCGAGATCAATGTTAGCAGGGGTTGCCACGTTCGTGCCGGCCTGGAGCTTCTGGAACTTCTTGACGCTTTCTGCGTGCTGCTTCCAGGCACGATCGAACTCCGTTCCGATAATGGCCAGAGGCATGGACAAGAACAATGTGCCGGACATGATGATCATAACGGCGAAGCAGCGACTAGCGACGTTGCCTTTCGTGGGCGTGATGTCGCCGTAGCCGATGGTGGCCACGGTGACCACGACGAAGTAGCCTGTCGTGAGCAAGTCGGAGAAGCCCGGCTTGTTGCGGTCGTAGTTGGGGTCCACCATGTACATGACGACCGAGAAGAAGAGCACGATTTCCGTGAAGAAGATGAGAGCGACCGAAATGGGGGCGACACTGGCGCGGATGGCGCGAAGCAAAATGTACGTGCCCGAGTGGTTGCGCGCAAGCTTGAAAATGCGCAGAAGGCGACAGAGCCGCAAGATGACGAAGCTCTTCTCCTTACCGAACACGAGGTCTGTGTAGAACGGGACGATGGCAGCGACGTCGAACCAGTTGAAGAAGTCTCGCAGGAACGGCTTCAGTCGGCGCTCCGTGAGGTACTCGTGCTCGTTCCACAAAGACGGCCAGATGACGAGGCGAATGAGCAGCTCCGGGGTGAAGATGAGTGTGAAGACCAGGTCGGCGTCGTGGTATCCGGTGTCGTTCGGGAGCTTGGGGTACTCTGGTTCGGAGCTCTGGTGGTTGGGCCCGTCCAGCGTCTGCAGGAACAGGATGAAGCAGCTCGTGAAGGCCGCACACGCGATGAAGAAGCTGAAGAGCGAGGCCCAGCGCGACGAGTTGGGGTCTACCATGAACACGAAGATCTTCTCGAAGCGGCCGAGCGTCGTTGCGTGCTTGGCCGTGCCCGTCGCGACGCCTTTGATCATGGACTCGGCATAGAAGGCCGAGTTGACGAGCGCGTCCAGCGACTCCTCCTGCGTGCTGAACGTCGGCGAGATGGCCGCGTACAGCGGCATCTTGGCGGCGAATGCGGACGGAGCAAAGTGGTGACCGGCCGGCTGGTACAGAGACGCTATTGATGGCAATAGGAGAAACTGCCCAGGGCTGTTACGGGGGGCGCCCGTGCAAGCAATTGACCACGAGCATGGAGTGTGGCCATTGAAGTCCTGCCTGGGCTCCGCTGAGTGCACAGCTCAGGTGGTCGAGCGGTTGACGTTAGGTTGAAGCTGTCGATGCAACACGGTGATGAGACCGCGTGGCCGAGGCTGAAGTCATCTGAGCAATCGAGCGGTTGGGTTGAACAAGCCGCCAGTATTGTTGTTGGTACTCTACAACGGATTTGAAGCATGAGCGTCGTGGTTTGTTTTGTTGGCAGCGGCGCGAGCTGCAGATGGAGCTGTGACGTGGCGAGTTGCGCCCTGTTTAACACCAGCTTTCCGACTGTCACGGATTGAAGCTCAACGCGTTGAAGTTCTCGGGCGCGAATTGCCTCCGTCCGTACGAGGAAGTGAAGGCATTGAGAGCAGGCATGTCAGGTTTGTGTTTTGTTTGCACATTTTGACGTGTGTGCTAGAGACATGCGAGGGGTACGTGTTCATCGAGCCACACCGCCGGCACCTCTGTTTGGCTCGGCGAATTGCAGTTTCCCTCATGGCAAAAAGCACTTCCCCAGGTCTTCACTAGATTGGTAGAGCTCGAGCCGAGACTTGGCTTGACCTTGCTCAAACGAAGGCTAAAGTGAGGAAGATCTGACACCAAGAGAGACCAAAGCGATTCGCCACCATTCAACTTGGCGGATTTCCGGTGCAGCATCAACTTGTTGCCACCAAGTGCGACCAACTGGTCGAGTCTGCTTCCAAAATGGAAGTGAGCAAGCAGCAGTCTGCGTTTGCCGCTGGTAAAGTGCATGCTTTCGCAAGCTACAGCCATACTGAAGACTCGACGCTCTCGACACTGCAGCTAGTAGCGGCTTCTACGAAGCAGCACTCGCCACACAACAAAAGTCCCAGACCTGGCCGAGCCTGGCCACCTCAATTTCATTAAACCTTCGTCCCTCGCTGCAGCATTCTCCACATCCCATTTGCACAATCGGCTTCAATGCGCTTCGTGCATAGACGTCAGCGGCCTAAATAGTGCCCCCTACCCGATCCGAGAGCCCACGAGCTCATTCTGGGATCCGCCCATCCGAGAGGAAGCCAACGCCACAATAGCCGCCAAGGAGCTCTCTCGCTCGCACAAACACATCAACCATGAAGGGCGAGGTGAAGGTGGCATACCAGGGCATGCCCGGCGCGTACTCGGAGAAGGCGACGCGCCAGCTGCTGGGTTCGTCGGCCAACGTGGTGGCCGTGGGCTATCCGTCCTTCGAGGAGGCCTTCCTGGCCGTTCAACGCGAAGACGCTGATTTCGGCGTGCTCCCCATTGAGAACTCGCTGGGTGGCAGCATCCACGCCAACTACGACCTGCTGCTCAAGTTCGGTCTGCACATCGTGGGCGAGTATGACCTGCGCGTGGAGCACTCGTTGCTGGCGCTTCCGGGCGTGAGCAAGAGCGACATCAAGACGGTCATCAGCCACCCCCAGGCTCTGGCCCAATGTGCATACACCATCGCGGCCATGGGTGCCACGCCCCGGGCCGAGTATGACACGGCCGGCAGCGCCAAGATGCTGGCCGACAACCAGTGGCGCGACACGGCCGCCGTGGCTAGCGACCTGGCCGCCGAGTACTACGGACTGCAGGTGCTGCAGCGCAACGTGGAGGACGACGCCGGCAACTTCACGCGCTTCTTGCTGTTGAGCAAGAAGGAGGATCTCCATCTGGCGGCCAAGGCTGGCACGGAGTTCAAGACGTCGCTCGTCTTCTCTTTTGTGGACAGTAATGAGCGTGGCCAGCTCTACAAGGCGCTGTCGGCCTTCTCGCTGCGTGACATTGACATGGCCAAGATCGAGAGCCGCCCCTGGGGCCACACGGCCGAGCAGCAGTACCAGCACTCGGTGCCGGCCGAGGACTTCTCGCTCTCGGCCGAGAGCGCGCGCAGGAAGTACAGTTACTTGTTCTACGTGGACCTCATCGGCCATCAGACCGACGAGAACATTATCAATGCGCTGCGTCATCTGCGTGAATTCTGCAAGTTTGTGCGCGTCTTGGGCTCGTACCCGACCAAGGGCAAGTTGCTGGGCGACGTGCGCAAGACGCTCGAGGCGGTAGGCGCCTACCAGGCCAACCCGGTCACGGCCTCGCCCGCGATCGCCCCGCTCGAGCAGAAGGCTGTGCGACTCAACATTGGCATCTACGGATTCGGCAACTTCGGCCAGTTCCTGGCCAAGACCATGGCCAAGTCGCACGAGGTCCGCGCCACCTCGCGCACGGATTACTCGGCAGTGGCCGCGCAGCTCGGCTGCAAGTACTACTCGTCAGAGACCCAGCTGGAGAAGTTCTTCGACGGCCTCGACGTGCTCGTGCTGGGCGTGAGCATCTTGTCGTTTGAAGGCGTGCTGAACAAGATCCCCAAGCACCTGCTGGAGAACCTCGTGATTGTCGACGTGCTGTCGGTCAAGACGCACCCGAAGCAGATCATGCTCAAGGATCTGCCTGCGAGCGCCAGCATTCTGTGCACGCACCCCATGTTCGGCCCCGAGAGTGGCAAGTACTCGTGGAGAGGCCTGCCCATGATGTACGAGAAGGTGCGCATCATCTCCGGCGAGCACAACCACGTGATGGACAACTTCCTGCGCATCTTCGAGACGGAAATGTGCCGCATGCTGGAGATGACGTGCGAGTCTCACGACGAGTTCGCCGCCAGCAGCCAGTTCTTGACGCACTTGACTGGCCGAATCCTCAACGTGCAGGGCGTCAAGAACACCCCCATCGACACGCGCGGCTTCAAGAACCTCGTACGCCTTGTGGACGACACGTGCAAGGACAGCTTCGACCTGTTCCAGGGTCTCTACAAGTTCAACCCCAACTCGGAGCAGCAAATACAGAAGTTCCGCGAGTCACTGGATGAGGTTACGCAAAAGCTCGGCAGCCAGCCTGTTATTACAGCCACTACGACTCCATTCCGTGCCAACGCGCCGATGACGGAGAAGTACCCGCAGAACCCGCTGCTGGGCAAGATCGCGGCGTCCAAGACGGTGGTGATCCACGGCATGGCGAAGCAGCTGGAGGCCGAGGGCAAGCAGGTGTGGTCGCTGTGCGTGGGTGAGCCCGACTTCGCCCCGGCGGAGCGCGTGCTGAAGGCCGGCATGACGGCCATGGAGCAGGGCAAGACGAAGTACACGGACGTGAAGGGCACGGCCGAACTGCGCACGCTGATCGCGCAGTACCTGGAGACGTGCAAGGGCGTGAAGTACGACCCGTTGACGGAGATCCTGGTGTCGAACGGCGCGAAGCAGACGGTGTATCAGGCTCTGCTGACGATCACCAAGCCTGGCGAGCAGGTGCTGATCCCTGCGCCGTACTGGGTGAGCTACCCGGAGATGGTCAAGCTGACGGGCGGCGAGCCTGTGATCCTGCAGACGAAGCTGTCGGAGCACTACTTGATCGACCCGGTGGAGCTGGAGAAGGCGCTGGCGGCCAACCCGCGCGTCAAGTCGCTGATGCTGTGCAACCCGAGCAACCCGGCCGGCACGGTGCACTCGCCGGCGCAGCTGGAGGGCATCGCGGCGGTGCTGCGCAAGCCTCAGTTCCGTCACATCCTGGTGATCGCGGACGAGATCTACGAGCAGCTGGTGTACCAGGACGAGGGCGAGGCGAAGCGCGAGCACCAGAGCTTCGCGACGCTGCCGGGCATGTACGAGCGCACGCTGACGGTGAACGGCTTCTCCAAGTCGCACGCGATGCCTGGTCTGCGCATCGGGTACCTGGCGGCGCCCAAGTACTTCGTGCAAGTGTGCACGAAGCTGCAGGGCCAGCTGACGTCGTGCGCGAACTCGGTGGGCCAGGCGGCCGCCGTGGAGGCGATGAAGTTCGAGATGGAGTGTGTGGCGCAGCACAAGGAGCGCATGACGGAGACGCTGGCGATCATGGACGCCAAGCGCAAGTACATCGTGAAGCGTCTGCGGGCGGTGCCGCAGCTGGGCTTCGCGTACCCGACGTCGGCGTTCTACGTGTTCATGGACCTGTCCTCGTACTTCGAGGGCAAGCAGGGCGTGAGTGCGGACAAGAGCGAGGTGGTGAAGGACGCGGACGACTTCTGCGAGTACCTGCTTCGCCACTTCCACGTGGCGCTGGTGCCTGGCTCGGCGTTCGGCGTGAAGAACGGTCTGCGCATCTCGTACGCGTGCTCGATGGAGACGATTGAGCACGCGATGGACGGCCTGGAGCAGTCGCTGGCCGCGCTGACGTTCAGCCCGGTGTCTGGCGGAGTGGCGTCTTCGACCGTGTCGGCCTCGGCCTCGGCTTCGGCTTCGGCTTCGTCCGGCGCGGTGGTCGCGCGTGCTCCGTTCCACGACGACGCGCCAATGACGGAGAAGTACCCGCAGAACCCGCTGCTGGGCAAGATCGCGGCGTCCAAGACGGTGGTGATCCACGGCATGGCGAAGCAGCTGGAGGCCGAGGGCAAGCAGGTGTGGTCGCTGTGCGTGGGTGAGCCCGACTTCGCCCCGGCGGAGCGCGTGCTGAAGGCCGGCATGACGGCCATGGAGCAGGGCAAGACGAAGTACACGGACGTGAAGGGCACGGCCGAACTGCGCACGCTGATCGCGCAGTACCTGGAGACGTGCAAGGGCGTGAAGTACGACCCGTTGACGGAGATCCTGGTGTCGAACGGCGCGAAGCAGACGGTGTATCAGGCTCTGCTGACGATCACCAAGCCTGGCGAGCAGGTGCTGATCCCTGCGCCGTACTGGGTGAGCTACCCGGAGATGGTCAAGCTGACGGGCGGCGAGCCTGTGATCCTGCAGACGAAGCTGTCGGAGCACTACTTGATCGACCCGGTGGAGCTGGAGAAGGCGCTGGCGGCCAACCCGCGCGTCAAGTCGCTGATGCTGTGCAACCCGAGCAACCCGGCCGGCACGGTGCACTCGCCGGCGCAGCTGGAGGGCATCGCGGCGGTGCTGCGCAAGCCTNAGTCGCACGCGATGCCTGGTCTGCGCATCGGGTACCTGGCGGCGCCCAAGTACTTCGTGCAAGTGTGCACGAAGCTGCAGGGCCAGCTGACGTCGTGCGCGAACTCGGTGGGCCAGGCGGCCGCCGTGGAGGCGATGAAGTTCGAGATGGAGTGTGTGGCGCAGCACAAGGAGCGCATGACGGAGACGCTGGCGATCATGGACGCCAAGCGCAAGTACATCGTGAAGCGTCTGCGGGCGGTGCCGCAGCTGGGCTTCGCGTACCCGACGTCGGCGTTCTACGTGTTCATGGACCTGTCCTCGTACTTCGAGGGCAAGCAGGGCGTGAGTGCGGACAAGAGCGAGGTGGTGAAGGACGCGGACGACTTCTGCGAGTACCTGCTTCGCCACTTCCACGTGGCGCTGGTGCCTGGCTCGGCGTTCGGCGTGAAGAACGGTCTGCGCATCTCGTACGCGTGCTCGATGGAGACGATTGAGCACGCGATGGACGGCCTGGAGCAGTCGCTGGCCGCGCTGTCGTTCCAATGAGGATGAACGTGAACGCCTGGTCGAGGTCATCTGGCTGGTGGAGCTGCATATGTGCATGAATTGAATGAAACAGATCTATGGCTTGCACGTTGGGTTCGATGTATCCTCTGCGACGTCTTTGACGAGTTGGCTTCGTATGTGTCCTGTCTTGGTACTCACTCGTAATACTCACTCGTATTTTACGTTTAGTTTTGCTCACAACCGGTGGAGATGTCGCTGTGGGTGTACATGTAGTAAAACACGAACTTTGTCCGAGCACATGTGTGAACTGCTGTTGTTGGGAAACAATTTGTACGGGATGAAGTTATCATGAGCCAGAGCAAGCCGGCAAGTTACCGAAATGGTCATTGCAGATTGCTACCGAAGAAGCGAGGGCAACGAAACCCGACGCGAAGGAGTTCAACGACACGTTTGACGTCAAGAAAGTCAGAGGGGTGCTTGATTTTTGAACAAGATTGACGACGCTTTCGCTACCAAGTTGAATACTTCGGGTAGACTCTTGACAGTGCAATCGACTAGGTAGTGCAAACTTGAACACAATCCGAGCGTTGATACTTATAATCGAATACATTATCTTGACTTACTACGGTGGGC
>JAABLK010000449.1:0-27346 GCA_012295415.1 Phytophthora chlamydospora
CCAAAGCGAGGAGGTGGAGAAGGAGATATTTGCCAATGACGAATCAGTTGCTGATCACTTGGCAGATGATGTTGAAGGAGAAGTTGATTCAGCTGAGGTGCCTGACGTTGTGGAGTCCGAGCAAGTCCCAGTGGATGAGAAAGCGAACACATCCGAAGAGGATCGAAATGCTGATGTGGTGGTTGAAGAGAAAGATGCCGCTCAAGTGGCAGAGAAGGATCCGCTTCTGGCTGAGGAGGAAATGGTGCCTGTCGATGAAGAGTATTACCCATTGCCATCGGAAGCAGATTTGGAGGAGAACGTATCAACGGGCGAATCGCTTGGTGAGTTGGAGTCCGAGGATCCCCAGCCGATTGAAGAGATCCAGTCAACTGAGAATGGCCAATCGGTTGAGAAGATCGAGTCGGTCAGTGCTGCAGAGGAGCCTACAGCTGTTCCTGAAGCAGAAGTGGAGGAGGTTTCCGCGGACGATTTTATCATCTTCACGACTGAAGAGGTTGAGTCCGCTAGCGGTGACAATGATGAGGCCTCTTTTTCTACCGAGACTGAAGTGGCGGATGTCGTCGCTAAAGATCCTTCATCTGTTGCTGACGAAGACGCGACCGAAGCTGCGGCTGCTGAAATCGAGGAAACTTCCGGTGAAGACGTCGCTGTTGTGAGGGAGGATATTGTGGAGGTGGAAATGCGTCAAGAGGGTCTGGACTTGTCGTACCCTGAGGCGGAGACTAAGGCAGATGCAGTGGGTGACACTTCGAGTGCAGATTCCACTGATGCGGGTTCGTCCTATGCGGATGAGGATCCTGAACTTGTGCAGACTGATGACCCAGAAGTTCTGTCTGTTTCTAGCGAAGAGGATGCAGAGGTTGCCGAGTTCGAAGATGTCTCTGCTCGTGCGCTGGAGGAAGAATCCGAATCGGTGGAGAATGTGGCTAGTGAAGATATGGACGCTAGTGCTTCTATTGAAGATTTGGATGTGGGTGCCCCGCGTGGAAGTCCTCAAGTCGAGACGGATAAGGCTGAAGCCGAGTCGTCCGACTTTGAAGATTTGGATGTGGAGACATCGGTCGATGAAGTGAAGCCCGCGGCGACTGCTGGTGACAGCGAGTCATCGGCTCCTATTGACGTTGACGTGCCAGTGTTGGCGTCGGATGAGGCTGGCGGCTCGCTGAGTGAAGAACCTGAGCTCGACGGACGTGAGGACGATGCTGCCATCTTGATGGAGGCTGAGCCAAATGCGGCGTCTCCGTCTAATGGAGAGGGGGCGAGCACGCCTCACGATAACCTCTTTAATGTGGAAGAGGAAGAAGGATCGATCGCGGCGGAGGCAGAGACGGAGCTGTCTTCCGGCTCTCGCGACAATACGGCTGTGGGTCTTTTGGTCGAAGAGAATGTGGTTGCCTCGTTAGGTCAGTCTGCTGCGGGCGACGATGGGGGTGGTAACAATGACTCCGCCCCTGTTGAAGAGCAGGAGCCTGTATTAGAGGATGACGATGCGAGCTTGGATGAGATTGTCAGCGTGGTCTTCAGTATTGACGATGTGGACGAGTCGGCCATTCCTCCCGTCAACGACGCAATGGCTCCTGAGTTAGAGCTGGAAGAAGACGTTGCTGCTGTTCCGAGTGACGAAGAAGTGGAGCAGGCGTTAGCGGATGAGTCTGTTAACGAATCTCTTCAGCTGAAGGATGTCGTCAAAGAAGATGTCGCTGCTACTGCTCTGGAGACTGAGACTAAGCAGAGTGGCGCCAGATCAGAAGACAAGTTTGCTTCTCCTATTGAGACAGCTGAAGAGAGCGTCTGGGAAGAGGAACGGTTTACAGTTGACGATGTGGAAATGGGCGTCACATCCACCGTCGATGTGGAAGTCGTTTCTGCTGAGTTCGCTGAAAAGGGTAGTGGACAGATTGAGGAGGCGAAGGAGTCTAACACTCTTGATACCGAGGAAGAAAGGGGGCGGAACTCCAACATGAATGTCGGAGCTGATGAAGACGACAGTGAGGAGGAAGAAGAGATTGCTTTCATGGAAGAACTCGAGGACCCCGACGAGGTACTCCGCATGGCGGAGCAGGCTGCTGCTGCCGAGCTATCCGCCATGGAAACAAGATAGTGGGGCACTCATCTCATGTGCCGGCACTGTGTCAAATACTTGCGGCTGTGATTTATTCACAATGGATTGCCATGCGCGTCCATTTCTTGTAACAATATCCAAGTTTCGTTTTTCGTTTTTCACTCTAGGACTCGATGAGTCCATTCCTTCTTCATCTTCCTCCTCTGCGTTCGTGCTCTTCTCTCACTCTCTGACTTACTGCGGCATGCTGCCCAGGCGGATTTCACCTTTACATGTCCAGAAGCAGGCGGCGCGGGTCGCTGATGGTCTCGGCAATGCTCTTCAGCAGCGTCACACCTTCTCGTCCATCAATGATGCGGTGGTCGTACGTGAGCGAGAGGAACATCATCGGGCGCGACACGACCTTGCCCGCAACCACCGCCGGGCGCATCTTGACGCCGTGCACACCGAGGACAGCCGACTGCGGCGCAGTCAGCATCGAAGTGCTCAGCAGCGCGCCGTTCACGCCGCTGTTTGACACCGTGAAAGTACCACCAGCCAGGTCCTCCAGCGCCAACGTGCCATCGCGAGCCTGCTCGCCCAGAGTAGTCAACGTCTTCTCAATGTCCGACACACTCAGCTTCTCAACGTTACGAATGATAGGCATCACCACGCTTGAAATTAAAGGGAAAACAGCGCGTTAGTCTCGGAGTTCCAATGCAGAGCTGTAGTCCACAGTCACTCACCCGCGCTCCGAGGCCACGGCAACGTTAATGTCCACGAAATCGTTGTAGACAATCTCCTTGGCGTCCATGTCGATGACTGCAAAAGCACGAAACAAGTAAGTAACTATGCAATCGCCAGGTCGCCAGAAGAGCACAGCTCGTACAAGAGTTCGCCGCGGGAATGCGCATGAGCGTCTGCGCACTGGCCTTGAGGAACGACGACATGATGCCAAGCTTCACGCCGTGATCCTTTTCAAAACTCTCGCCGAGCTCTTCCCGCAGAGCAATGAGGTTGCCGAGGTCGCACTCCTGGAAGGTGGACAGCACGGCCGCACTGTTCTGCGTGTCCTTGAGACGCTGCGACGTACGCGTCTTCAGAGCGCTCATCTGCACGCGCGTCTCGTTGCGGTTGTATCGGCCCGTAGCAGGAGCAGTCGAATGCGCAGCGGGTGTCGGCGTGGAAGGCTTCGGCGCCGAAACCGGGGCCTTTTCAGTGGTCGGGGCAGGGGCGGCCGCGGGAGTAGGCGTCGGAGCCGCATCCTGGGCAGGAGCCGGGGCCGCCTTGTCGATCACAAAGAGGGGCGAGCCCACTTCGACAACGTCCTCGAGCTTTGCCAAGACGCTCGTCAGCTTGCCCGACACGGGGGCGTTGACGTCGACACTCACTTTGTCGGTCTCGACAATCAGGACCGCCTCGTCCGCGCGCACGTAGTCGCCAACATCTAAACAGAAGAGAAAGTTAATGGACCACATCATAGCTTCCAAGAGATAATAGAGCGCTTACTCTTGAGGATGGTCACGATCGTGCCCTCCGAGATGGAGTCGCCCATGGACGGCACGTTGATGGTCTCAAGATCCTCACCAGCAGGTGCCGCTGCCTCCTTCGCCGGAGCAGCAACGGCAGGAGCAGCCGCTGGCTTGCTATCAGCAGCCTGCTTGACCACGCTGAAGAGTGGCGCGCCGACCAGCACGTTCTCGTCGATCTGCGCCAGCTGCGCCTCCAGGACGCCCGAGAACGGCGCGCGCACATCCACACTGACCTTGTCGGTCTCCAGGACGACGACCACCTCGTCAGTGTCTACGAAGTCACCAGGGGCTGCTCCAAAAGAAACAACACACAACCGTCAGCTTCTACTCAAAATCCAGAATCCAGCAGACATATCGACGCACTTTTCAGCCACTCGACCACCGTTCCCTCCGAGATGGAGTCGCCCATGGAGGGCACAGACACCGATTCGGCAGCAGCTGCAACAGCACAAGACAACACGCAGTCAGTCTCTCGTCATTCCTCCACCGTCTCCAGTCATTTAAGCTCCGTACCCGACGAGAACGCGCGAATGGCTATCAGTGACGGTCTCTGCGAGCGCAGCAGGCTGCACATGCGCACACACAAGGCACAGTCAGTCTTGCGTTATAGTTCATAGAAGGATAGCAGCTGCTTATTGCGGCCACCTTTGCTGCTGCAGCGCGACGGAGAAGCTGCGCGTCTGCCGCTGGGCGGCGAGCGCCACCTGTGTGCGCACGGCTCTGGCTGAACTGGCGACGGCGCGGCGCGCCACGAGGCGGCTACCGCTGCGCACGCTCCTGCTGAGGGCCTGGAAGCTCATGGTCGTCTGTCTGTCTCGGTCTCCTGAGTCTCTGGCCGCACGATCGACTGTGGTTAAACCATCGAGGACCGCCAAAAAAAAACGTCACACCACTCGTACACAACTTGAACTTGTCCAAACATGCGATTGGATGACGAAAGGGCGTCGGCCAATCCGCCGACTCTAAGTACGACCTAGATTGTCCCTTGCCTAAGTACGATTTGGACCTATATTTTGATCGTTGTCTCGCTCGAAGCCTTGCCCCTCGCACGCCTTCGCCACGATGCCGCTCATGCCGGGGTCTCCGCGGCCAGGCACGCCCGCGCCGCAGGAGGAGGACGACGGCGTGTACCGCTCTCTGTTTCAGCAGCCCGTTGTCGACATCCCTCCGGCCGCGCCGTCCTACGCTTGGTTCGAGTTCCTGCTGCACCCGGAGGCGCTCCAGAAGCACGTACGCCTTCAGTCTCCCCTTGCTGTTTGCACCGGTATGCTCAACAGCAAATTGACCATCACTGACTTTCCTCTCGGTGCATCTGCCAGTTGACGAAGCTCCGTCAGCAGAAGAAGGTCGACGCGCACAGCGCCACGTCGGCCATCGAGCTGGTGCGCGAGTTCCTGGACCAGGCGCAGCTCGTGGCGGACGAGGGCAACGTGCGCAACAAGCGCTACAGCGCGCTGCTGCTGGTGGCGGCGCAGGTGGCGCTTCAGATGCAGCTGCCGCTCTCAGTCGTCGAGGAGGCGCTGCCCCTGCACTTCCAGCGGCTGCTGCTGGACGGCATCGTGGACTTCGCCGAGCAGCCGCCCAGTAGCCGCAACGAGTTCACCAAAGACGTGGCCATCAAGCCCTATGAAGCACACGTGCTGCACAACCGCTGGACGCTGCGCGCGCTCGTGAATCAGTCGCAGAACGGATACCTCACCTGCAGCACGCGCGGCGAGGGGGAGGAGATCTCGTCCACGTACCAAATGGCGCTGGGCGATCTCATGGCCAGCCACCTGCAGATCGCACAGAATATCCAGACAATCCTCATGAACGACGAAAAGCAGAAGCTCTCGGCGCAGGCGCAGTTGGAGACGTACTACGACCTTGGCATGTACTTTTTCAGCTTTAACGGGTTTGAAAAGGCCTACAGTTGCTTCAGTAAGGCATTGGAGCTAGCGGAAGATGGAGAGAACGGTGACGAGAGTATGGAGGAAGGAGGCAGCGCCAAACTTCCTACTGGCGACCGCGCGAACCTGGAAGGATACCTCGCCGCCTGTGAAGCCGTGCTTGAAGTTCAGTCCGTGAACGAGAGCCTCGCAGTGCTCAAGACGCCAAAGCTCCAGCTTGAAATGGCGTGGGAAGCCAGAGATTGGGACAAGGTGATCGAGTTGCTTGAAAATGATATCGTGGCCTCAGAACTGACGCAGCTACCGCAAGGTTATCGAGCGGCGCTGGAGCAACAGGCTCTTCGATTGTTGCGCTCCAGTAGCAACAACGCTATGGAGGACGACCCGCATGTTGCGGCTCCAACTATTCGCTTCTTCTACAAACGGATTGTGTTGGAAAATGCAGTGAGGATCCTTCTTCTTGACGGGGATCAAGATGAAGCCACGGCTCTTGAGACCTGCGTGTGCGTATGTATTCGCCTGCTTCAAGACGAGATTTTCCACTCCGTAATGCGTGAAACGAGCGGTGGGAACGAGGCCAAAAAATGTTTTGCGGTGCTCGCGCGCTTCGTGTTGGCGCTTGGTGGATTTGCAATGACCAATGCTCCCGATAGCAATGCGAAGTCACGAATCAAGCGCTTCGTGGTGCAGGTTGTTCGTCACTTTCCCTGCATTGCAGACTTGTCCGGCGTGTCGGAGCTACTTCGACGCTGTGGTGATCTTCACAGCACTGAAGGACTCGCGGCATTCCCGTTTGCTGAAGATTTGGACAGCTTGGTGCGCGTTGAAGGACGTTTACGTGGTGCTGTGGCTAAACAGAGGCAGCACTTTCGCTTGACGGCAGACGTGGCCAGCATATTTTCATTTGCGAGTGGAAAAATGAAAGACGAGTTTGTTGCGGCGCTCGTGAAGGAAGTGGAGAGCGCCAGCAACGCGCAGGATCAAAACATGGATGAAGAAAAGGCTGCCAATGGCAATGGCGAAGGCGGCGTCCTTTCCAAGAACTTAATCACGTTTTGCACAGCCAATAACTGCTGGGATATGCTTACACGATGCGCGGCCGTGGCTTCAGCCTCGTCACAACTGCGTCGTGAACTCGATTTCGTGCTGGCGTGTGGATCGCTCACGCAATTTCTATCGTCGTTAGCGGCGTCTCCGCTTTCAACGAGCGCGAAGAAAGCAACTGCTTCCTCTTCAAAGGCAGGCGCGGAGAAGAAGGAGTTTGCGATCACAACAAACAACAGGCTTGTGGCGGATATTTTGCTGAAATGGCGTGAATTGGTGACTGAAACCCGTACAGCCACGCCAGAGAAGGCTGACAATGATGACATGCTTGAGGAAGAAGCGAAAAAGGTGCTCGCGGGCCTGCCGTTGTGGATTATTGAGACCCTAGTGTGTGTTTCTGCTGGGCTACTTCATCGCGCGTACATGCGTAACGCCTGCGACTACCGCGTGTCGTTCGACCTTACTCCGTACGGTGACCTCGCGTTCTTGGAAGCGTTTGCTCCTGATACACCGTCGACGGCATCCGAGTCAAGTGAGGGTGCGAGCACTGAAAACTCGGATGCGCAGTTTGCCACGGTGCCGTTCGTAAAGAGCTTTCAGGCCGATTTGGTGGGATTACATGCGAGGGCTCTTGAGAGCTTAGTCTGTCGCTGTGGGCGTGAGCCCAGGTGGCACTGTGCGCAGTCGGACTTGCTGTTGAACCCCGTATCAAAGCAGCGATTGGCTTCTGCCTCTGGTAAGTCAAACTCCGATCAGACGTGGTCACCTACGTTTTGTGTATTTTCTAACGATCATGAAATGTGGTTGGCAGATCCGCGAGCCGCTCTCCAGGGTTATCTGGTGGCAGCGTCGTTAGCGACCAATTTTTTCTCGGATATGGTGTCCGTCGTGGACATCATCGACCAAAGCTCGCTCGTCCGCTTGGTACGTGGCTCTTCTGCAGTCACTTTGCTGTTCATTTCAATGGCTGCTTAGCGATGCTGATGTGGTTTCCTCGTCTGCGTTTATCACAGAGTCAATGCCTTGTCAAGGTTGGCGCACACGCAGCAGCAGCAGTGCTGTATCAGTGTTTTATGCCGGACGAGTTCAAGTACGGGCTCCGCATTTTGCGCTTGGCTCCCGAGTCCCACGACGAAGCGTTCTTTCAGTACTTTTGGGAGGTAAATGCGTTTCCTCACGTGGTGGATTGAGCTGCTCCTACATGGTTTTGAGCTGATCGTATCGCTTCTGTTGTATAGCTGCCGTTCTTGGAGCTGCTCGTGGATCTGCATTCAAATCCGAAGTACCTTAACGATAGGTGCGTGCGAACCGCTTCAGGAGATGGTTTCTCATGCGTCGTCGATCTCTAACGTCCTGCTCTTTTGTAGACATGTCACGCTGCTCACGAACCTGATCCAGTCCCCCGAGTTGAACAGCTCGAATCCGTCACCCGTTGTGAAAGACGCCGAGCAGCGTATCCTCCGCTGCTACTTTCGGGATCTGTGCCGGATCTATCTCGGCAACTAAGCTAAATGTATGGCTCAGGTGTCGTGGTTCGTGCAGAGCCTTGAAGTTGCTGCATCTTGATCTTGATTTATTACAGTCTCTGCGATGTGGTGGGTAAGTTCCGACTATTTTGGCGTCGCTGACAAGGTTATCTTCGTCGCTGCGTGGACTCGACTAGGAATAGCGTGCTCAACGTCGACGCTGGTGGCACAGGCTCAAGGCTCAAAGCTCCAGGTTCTCCAGCCGACCAAAGCAAGACGCGAGCATGGCTTCCACCACGACGCCCAAGAACACGCTGCTCGGGGCTACCAACTATGAGCCGCGGCTTCGCTCGCACCTCAAGCCTCAGCGCTTCAAGATTATCGAGAAGACCCTGCGCCTGGACAGCACGCTGAACCAGATGAACCAGTTTACGACGCGGATGGACCTGCGGGACCCCGAACGATTCGAGACGACGGCCAGCGACATCGGCAAGATGGCTGGGGAACACCCGGAAGAGAGCAAGTTCGCGCCTCAAAACGTGCAGAAGGTGCTGCGGTTCCAGAGCTTCTACGTGGAGAGCGTGGACGAGAGCAATCTCGAAATCGTGCGTCTGCGGAAGAACACCATCCTGCTGTACCTGCACGACGAAACGTTCGAGATCATCGAGCCACGAGAGCCCAACAGCGGGATCCCGCAGGGCACGTTTCTCAAGAGATGCAAGCTTCGACGCCCCGACGGCGAGCTGTATTCGTCTGCTGATCTTCGACTGGGCTTCGACCTGCACGTCTTTGGCCGAAGCTTCAAGTTGTACGACTGCGACGAGTTCACCAAGGAGTACTACGCCCAACAAGGCCAGGATGTCGGCTCGCCGCTGCCTTTGCCCAAGGACGAGTACACCCTCACTCGGGACCAGATCACGCGCATGTGCGGCGGTGACCACGACCACTTCTACGGTAAGCAGCGCTACCCGCTCAAGACGTACATGGAGGCGTCGTTGGGCAACCCCATCCGCTCCCGTCTGCAGTCGGAGAAGAAGCGCAAGTTCCTGGCTAACAACCGCAAGGTGCTGTGCTTCTACTGCGAGTACGACGTGCGTGACCAGCTCTACGGCGACCTCATGTCGTACACACTCGACTTCTTCCTCGAAGACGACACGATGGAGTTCAAGGAAGTGTCTCGCCCCAACAACGGGCGCGATCCGTTCCCGATGCTGCTCCGTCGCGGCCGCATTCTCAAGGACTGGCACCAGAACTTGACGGACGAGCAAGACCGCGGCGTCGAGGAGCCCACCAGCGCCGACAACTACTACAGCGAGTCGGATCTGTACGTGGGCGCCGTGCTCAACGTGTTCGGGCGCGACATGCGCTTGGTGGACGCCGACAAGTACACGCGCGACTACTACCAGATGGCCTGGGGGCGTGTACTGGAGCCCGCGACGCCCACGAAAGTGGAGAAGCCCGTTTTCCCCAAGCCGGAGCCGGCCCCGTACAACGGTTATGGCACCGAGGAGGACTCGCTGGGCTCGTGTCACTCGCTCTGCCCCAAGCCGCCGCGTAAGGACTTCAAGAAGATGGCCGAGTTCGACCGCATGATGCTCCGCTTCCGCGCGCGCCTCATCTCGAGCCGCAAGGAGCAGCAGCAGCGCCGCTTCATCGTCACGTACTTCCTCACGGACGACACCTTGTCCATCTACGAGCCCGAGCTGCGCAACTCGGGCGTCGTGAACGGCAAGTTCCTTGAGCGCGGCGCGTACAAGAGCCCCGAAGGCGTGCGCTACGTGCTCGAGCACTTCGTGGTGGGCACTGAGCTTGTCTTCAGCTCGCACCGCTTCCAGCTCATTGACGCCGACGAGTACACGAAGAAGTTCCTCGCCTCCTAGCTGCACCAGACCTGCCTACTGCACACTAAATATCAAAGCGCTCGACTATTGAAACCCAAGTTGAAGTTGATCTGCGACGTGTGAGAACTCGATCTTGGTGTATTCTACATCCTCATATGTGGGTCACACTAATTTATCCAAAAAGACAAATTATTTATTCGCATATTCAAGCAGTGATGTCGGACACTGAGCCGCTCGTCGTGGGCGTCATCTTCCCGGCCAAGAAGATCGCGCGGCTGCAGGAGGTGCTGGATGAGGAGGCGGACGGCGTGCGCTTCGTGCTGATCGACCTGGAGGCCGCGGCGGAAGGCTGTGCGACGGACGAGGAGCTGCAGAAGGCGGCGACAAGCCTAGCCTCGCGCTACGGGCCGCTGGACGCGCTGCTGCACAAGCTGGCGCACGACATGGTGTTCTCCGAGCTAGGGGACGAGTCAGCGGCTGTGCGCGTGAAGCTGGTGCAGAGCTACCTGGCTCAGCACCCGACGGTGCGCGTGGTGGACCCGATGGAAAGCGTGCGGTTGCTCACCGACCGCCACGCAGCTTGCCGCATGCTGCGCGCGCTGCAGGAGGAGCAGGAGAAGACGATGCAATTGCAGCCCTTCAAGGTGCCAGCCTTCCACGTGGTGGAAAGCGCTGCGCAGTTCCATCAGCTGCTGGCGGAGTTGGACGCCGGCCGCACGAGATTGCCACTAATCTGCAAGTCGGTGGAGGCCTGCGGTGCGTGGATCGAAAAGGGGGGGGAGGGAATGGCTGTTGTTGACGGAGCTATTGCTGTGTTTTGTTGTTGCAGCTACGGACCGCTCGCACATGATGAGTGTCATCACCAAGCGCGAGGATCTGCACTATGTCGAGTACCCTGCGCTGTACCAGGTTGGCCAGCGACGGAAAACGCGGTGCTTTTGTTGGTTAACTGTGTTTCTAATCATTATTGTTGCGATTATCGCTGTCGCAGGAGTTCATTAACCATTCGAGCCGCCTCTTCAAGGGCTACGTGCTGGGGAACATCATCAATGTGGCTGAGCGACGCTCGCTGCCGAATCTCGTGGCTGGGACTGCGCAGCACGTGCACTTCAACACGCAGGAGAAGTACCCCACGAGCAAGGATTTCCACCCGCAGGATGACGATAGTGCGCCGAAGGATGAGGCCATCGGTGGGCGGACACAGGAAGAGATTTTCGCGGCTGTGCGCGCCATCGGAGAACGCTTGCGAGAGGAGCTCAAGCTCACGCTGTTTGGCTTCGACGTCATTGTGGCCGACGACGGCACGCAGGATCTGTACGTGATTGACGTCAACTATTTCCCGTCCTACAGGGAGCTTGACGACTTGAGCAGCATCCTCAGGAAGCACATGAAGCAGATGTGCGGCCGCCAGTAGCAACACAGGCTCGCTCCACGCGTCATTGTTTAGCAACGTCGACCGAGAAACTACACATATACGAAAAGCAATCATCGAGATTGCTGCAGTCTTACGAAGTCGCGGAGCACGAGAGCAGTAAAAGTTTTGCCCGCACGTTGGACTGTAGACTACAGTTCATACCACGCCTTTTCCTGCTTGGCTCTTTCAATGCGCTCCTTGCGTTTAGCCACGGCAGCAGCAGTGGCTGGTCTTGGAACAGCTTTTCCTTCGCCGCTTGGAGGGCCACCACCACGGCGAGCACCGCCGTCTGTGAGTTTCCAGTACTTCTCGTCAACTTTGTCTTCGACAGTGAACTGCCAGAGCGCGTTGCCCCCAGCGAAAAACGTCGTCAGGATCTGACCGAGTTGGCTGTTCCAGACTTTGACTTGGATCTGCTGATCCAGCGCCATGGCCAAGGCCTCCACGGAGGTGACGCCTTCGACAGGCGAAGCCTTGAGCGAATACATCGTCGCATTCAGCTCATCCAGACACTTCTCGATCTCTGATCGCAGTTCACGCCGTGAACGCGGGTCGAAGCTGCTGAGGTACTCTTCAATAGGCCCGAACAGCTTCTTCAGAACCACCGGCAGCTGGCTGTCGAGCTGCTTAACTGCCAAATCTCGCACGCTCTTCAGCTTTGGCAACAACTGCGTGTGCAGTAGTGAGTCCAGGCGTTTCTCAAGCATTTTGGCTTCTTCTGCCGTCTTGCCCTTGGTCTGCGCAATTTGCGCGCGGTTGAGAAGACGGTGCATTGGCTCGAGAACATCAGTCGCCATGCTTAGTAGTAGCTGAAGAAGTTGCTCCATGTGTTGGCGGAGTAGCTGAATCTCCCTCGCCGCTTCTTCCGGTAGAGCAGGTTTGTCTTTCGCCTTCTTTTCAATGAGAGCTCGGCCTCCACCGCTTCCGATCGCCCACAGTTTGGCTGTATTGGTCACCTCTTCATCCTCACAGTGAGTCCACTGCACAGAGACTGTCAACGAGCCTCGCGTTCGTGGCGAGTTGCTCCCTCCTTTCTCGTTTAGCAGGGGTAAATCTGCCGTCATACGCTTGCCGTGCGTGAATGACTGAATCGGGATAGTAACCATCCCCAAGAAATCGTCAGGATCTTTTGAATTATCCCCACTGTCACCCAGTTGATCGCTGTTCTCAAAGCCCTGCTTCCTGTTACCACTGTTGTGTGTTGAGACGATGTCATGGTCAAATACCTTGAGAGTCAGTGCAGCTTCTCGCAGTCGCCCTGTGCCTTCCTTCATGGTTGAAGCCGAGTCTCGCTGTTCTTGATGCTCTTCAAAGCTGTAGCGAAAGTGGAATTCTTCGTTCCACTTCGGGTTTAGCGAGTTGTAGCGTACGCTTGTCTCTCCTGTGACCACCACGTCGCCTGTTGGGTCTGTCAGGGCAAGCACCACGAATGGGTCGCTTGTCAGCATGTCACCGGCGCGTAAATGTTGGGCCTTCTCGACGACAACACGAATGCAATTCAAACTCCGAAGAATAACGCGACGTCGGGCTGCCACCAACTCACGTGAAGTCAAACATGCAGACAATAAGACCCCGCGCAGCCGGCGATGCCGCCGCCGTCGGCTACTGTATCGACGATAGGCATCTTGGACGAGAAGGACGTGGTAGAGCAAAAACTCATCGGCGAGCATCACGTAGGAAGGTGGCCGAGCAGGGTACTTGCTATCGTTTTGACTGGAGAACGCTTCTGGGAAGTGTGGACTGAAAAACTGGATCTCCTTTTTCCGGTCGTTGAAGACCGCTACCCACTGGAAAGGATCCTCAGCGTGTAGTTGGAGCATTTCTTGTCGATGGGAAGCCACTCGGGCTTTCATTTCACTTGTCATGACAACGATACGATGAGGAAGCCGCTCTTGCTCCTCCGTCATCACGACTTCTTTGTCCTCGTACTCGAGCGGCTCGAGCCGCCACTTTGACTGGAAGATCTCGCCCGTATCTTGGTTCAAGTACCGCGTCAACATGTCTCCAGTGGGCTTTCGACTTGTCATTTTGATCCACTCTGACGTTGCTGGGACTTTCCTTGCCAACGCTTCCTCTAAAGGTCCAATTCTTCGTGGCGTGCCTCGTGCATCGGCAAGCATTTCGCGAACATCAGCTAGCTGTTTTTCGAGGGAGGCGCGGTCCGATAGCGAGCAATATTCGCGCTTCTGCTGGGACATTCGACGCGTTAGAATTGTTTCTGCTTGACTGAGAAGCGGAGCGGCTTGATCGCCCCACCGCAGATCACTGGGGTTCGCTCGATAACAGCGGCTGAGCCCCGTCAGATCGTTGACAATTGCCAAGGAATCTGTAGTATTGAGACGGGTGCCAACTTTACTTGCTCGTCGTTGTAGCTCGGGCGTCAAACGAACCGACTTTGCAAAGAACCATTTTGCGATGAAAAGATCGTTATCCTGATTGAAAATGTTCGCGAATCGGCTCCATATCCAGCGGTTTGACGCAAATTCTCGCAAGTCTCCATGCAAATGCACTCGAACGTCCTCCACATCCCAGTTTCCGCTCCGAGTTGCCCATGTAGCCGTCCGCTTGGCTGACGGTGGCAACATTGGTTGCGGCTTCACGATTACTTGAAAACTTAAGAAAATCTGAGCGACTTTGCTGCGGCGCTCTCCACTTCCACTGCTTGATCTTTGGCTTGCGGGCTTAAGTAGGGTAAGCTCATAGTACTTACCTTCAGTAATACCGTCGTGTGCGGCGAGGAGTTCGTGCATTGAGACTGAAACATAGCCAATCGTGCCTGCGTCTTGCCACCGAGAATTTCGTCTAGTGCGATTCATCACACTGACGATAATGATTGTATTGGGCGATGAAACCGGAACCTCGATGTCTTCTTCCCAGCTAGGAGATAGGTTTGTCCAGGTTGGTGATGTTCGAGTCGGCGTCGTTTTCCCTTCGTGTCGGATCGCAACAAACGGCTGACTAAGCAGCATATTCGAGATAGTAACGTCGTGGGTGGCCCCAACGAATACCCGAAGTCCCCGTAAATTATCGGCACGGTAGCGTACACTGTTAAGCATGCGGCCACCGCAGCCTAAAACTTCGCCAGGGGGTGCGGATTTCATAACCAGTTCCATCAGTTCGTGGTGTAGTGCATGAAAATCTCGCCAACTGCCTCTGCGCTCGACAGGAAGTCTCATCATATCCTCTTGAAGCTGCATGAAAAACCCTCGTAGGAACAGTATTTCTGAGTCGCTGAAGTCGAACGGTAGCCGGATGCAGCAAGGCCACTTTATTCTCTTCGCGCGCTTCTTCACCGCCTCAGATGTGAATAACCGTGCACGTTCTCTTCGTTGCTCGAGGATTTCATCTAGAGCCGAGACAGCAGCGTTCACATGGCGCCATGAGTGTTCTGTCTGGGATACTTTAGCAGCGTGTAGAAAAGATAAGCGGAGTAGGATCAGCTCTTCATACGCTGCGTACACAGGTGCTCGAGGCTGCGATCCACGTAAGCGACCTTGCAAGCTTTCGTACACGTCGATGAGTGTCGATACACTACGGCTTTTGTAGAGATAAAGCACTTCAGCCATCTCGAAGCAGAGCAAAAATGGCATGTGATGCCACGAGAGTAACAGCAGCTTAATGTTGAATGCGCGAGATTTGCTCCCTGTTCTCTTCGATCGAGTAAGTCCCCCAATGTGGCATGCCAAATTCGCTAGCTGTGCAGTCCAAGCGTCCTGATGTTTGTGGAAACGTTCGAATAACTGCGCAACGCACGCGTACGCGCACTTTAGATGAAGGTTTTCATGCCACGATGTACTCATAACGTAGGCTCGAACATGCGCCTTCAAGAGACTCCGGATGAAGAAAGTGTCTCCGCAATCGGCGTACATTTCATCGGCAATACGTTGAAGCAGCAGCACTTCATGAAAAGGATTTCCACGAAACCTCGGCGCCAAACTATCGCATCGCCACGCCTTGAGGCACAACCGCTCGAGTTTCTGAACACGCTCGAGGCGTGAAGAGAACGGCTCTTGTCGCGAGAGGGAAACATTGAGTGAAAGTGCACGTTGAACCGCCGCTAGGTTGTCAATAAAGAACCGTGTGCTGGGTGTTCGCCGCTCTCGCACCACTTCTAAGCGAGCCTGCTGCATAAGCAAAGCACCTTCGTTTCGCTTCTGCATGTTCAACGCGACTCGAGCAGCAAGAAAACTCCCATTCGCTCGCAGAGAACGGTCTTTTGAGTGAACCAGCGCCTCACTCGCAGCAAGCTCAGCAAATATCCACGCCTCGCTGCACTCTAAAACTTTCGCAACCTCAAAGCACGCAGCACTCCACGTCTCGTTCCGGCGTTTCCACCGTCTCGCCGTCTCTGAAACGCGCATTGCAGCTGTGTCGTTGATTTTCCGCTCCCATTCACTCCAATGTAGTAGTCTCGACCGCAGTGAAGTCTTCTCTTGAAGCAGATCGGATTGCGTTTGCTCCAGCTTCTTCCGCAGAGCCGCAGTATAAAGTGCTTTCCGGATACCTCGTTCCAGTTGAATCCCTGCTTCAGGGGGAAGATCCTTTACCAACTCATGCAAGCTGAAATGACCGAGGTGATCGGGCATTCTGCGCGTCTTGTAACGTCCAGCAGCTGTAAACTCGATGCGCATGGATGCAATGCGAAGTGGTCGCTCCGAAAGCTTGACTTGTAGCAATAATTTATCCGCGAGTTTCGCTTTACCGTACGTAGGCGACTTGCCATCTGTAGCTGCTGGGTCGAGAGAATGGTGCAGAAGAAAGGAGCCAACCTGCTCAGTTGCCAACAACCGATTTGCATCACTTTTCTTGAGCCAGCCGTGATAGAAGCCAACCGATGGCCACAGCTCAATCACCTGGTAGCATTGCTTCAATAGCAGCGCTGCTGTTCTTAAAAGTGTATCTGTTTCAGGATCATCCGTCTTGAAGTCTTCATTTCTGCTGACAAAGCTCATCTCGTAGCGCTTCAATAAAACCAAAGCGAGCGTGAAGCGAATTTCCAGGTCCGAGAAGACGTTTTGAGATGGCGTATCCAGCAATTCCTCTAGTTGAGTACAGCTCTTGGCGAAGAGATTCTGCTCAAAGTACAGCATGCCACTCAGCATAAGTAGCTGGGCCTTAAAATTTGCTGCGTCTGAGGGCGTGGCGTCGTCGTCCGAGCGTGGAATTTCTTGCAGAAGAGCGAGCGACTGGCCCAAAGCTTTCTCCTTTTCACTGTGTTTGCCACTCCAAAACAAACATTTGGCAAGTTCATACTGCGATCGGATCCGGAGTTCTTTCAACGCAACGGCGATGGATTGAAAAGGTGGCCAAGTTCTTGCCACCGTGTCCACTTGCAAGTAGCTCTCCCAGCCAACTCGCGCCTGCTTGAGGTTCATCATATTCCCAGTAGCTTCAAAAACCGAGAAGTGGCTGATCGCGTACGCCTGCCAGAAGTGAAGTCGTCCAGCAAGTCGTGCAAAATCACTAGTACTATCAGCGAGGTCACGGGAAGTATCCCGTTGCAGAATCCAATCGGTTCCAAGCTGAGTCGGCGCGGTACTAAAGCTGAAGGACATTCTTGAGCCGCTCACAAGCTTTTGATGGGGCTCGTTTACTACCGAGTCCTGGTCGGTTGGAGCAGGTTGAGATACCGGCATCTCCTCGTCAGTAAATATTCCTTGTCGGAAGCAGGTTTCCAGGTGCAGCGCAGCTTGGTCGTAGCGTTTCAGCTCAAAGAAGTCGAAGCCTTTGCTGGGATTTCGTCTCCATCTCTGCTGTTCGTAACAGCCAAGTAGTTCACGGAACTGTGCGCGAGCACGACATCCACGATAATACTTCTGGATTATCCGTGCGGACCTTAGGCGCAGCTTCACGGTGGCTTGTCTGGCCGCTTGTAGAATCAACGGGGTGCAGACGCAAGTGGCAGCCCACGTCATTCGTCGCTGCTGCAAGCACCTTCGTGATCGGTGGCATCGCCATTGACACTGGATCCGGATTGCTGCACACCATCGACGGAGTCTTCGTGCAATGTGTCTAGCATTATAAACGCGAATGAACCCCTGCAGCCGAAGGGCAGCTTCCAGTTGAAGTCGCTGGAGTCTCCGTTTCCCTATCTCTCGTCTCGCAAGAAATACTCGTACACGGCACTGGAGTATCAGCGCTGCGAGTGGCACAACACAGCGCCACAGAGCAGCTAACTTTCCACGCGTCAACTTGACAGGAAGCTCCACTGCTCTTACTGAAGCCGGTGGATGCCGCAGGATTCGCCTGACGAGCAACTGGGCACACGTGAATCCCAGCCACCACGAAAGCAATTGAGCTGGCGCGTGAAAGTAAAAACCGCGTATCGGTACGACGGGGGCAAGAGCTTGAAGGCGAGGCCTCTCAACGCCCATCATTGCTTGCAGAGCCTGTGTCAAGCTTGTAGAATGCCATGTAATTCTTGCCGCGATATCAAGTTGACGCCGCCACATTCTCGCTGCCAAGAGCTCCCGCACTTTACCGGCAGCATACGTTCTCCATGCGCACTGAATGACTAGCGTCGCTGACTGCTTCACTGTAATGATGGATCGATCTCTTGCTGAATTCGGCGAGTCCAGTCCATCGAAGCTCTGCCACCTCGTCTCACTGCGAGCGACAAAGTTCCCAGTGTGCAAGTCACGAACGTACTTGTCAGCAAGCTGCGTGAGTGTCTTTAGTCGAGGGTAGACCTTCGGCAGACTATGAGGGCCTACGCCTGCATTCTTCGTCAGCCGTTGCGGATTTCGTCCAGGCACACCGTCGACCGAGAGCGGCGGTAGCTCCGACGCCCGCTTCGTCGAGCGCATGGGCGCCGTTGCTGGCCTACGCGACGCTTCAACGTAGCTCCGTCACCTCGAAAGACGCTCCATTTCCAGACTTTCACAGATGCACGGCACGAATGTCTACCTCGCCACCTGCGTCGACCTCGAACTCGTTTTATTTTTTCATCCAGGATCAGTGGTCATAGTTCAGGCTATATGGGTTGGTGAAGGTGGCCGCTGCTGGCGTCCGGTTTCTATACAATCTGCGTCTCCAGTTCCGCTTCTAAGGCAGGCGCCGCTGCGTCCTCACCAGGACCAACAAGCAGGTCATCCATGCTGGACTGGGCTTCAGCCAACAGCGCCTCGAACTCCTTGCCGATGCTTCCCTGCTTACGTGGTGAAGCCGCATCAACTTGAGAGCCGTCGTCGGAGAAGAGAGTCTCGCTCGAAAGAGCTCGCTCGCGCTGCATCATCGAGGAAGGCGATAGGGATCCGGCACGCTTCGGCTCCAAATAATAACCCTCGGGCTTGAGGGGGAGAGTCTTGACGCGCTCTCGTGCGAAAAGGAGCGAGCAGAGTTCCTTCAGAACCTCGTCCAGCACCACGTAGCCGCACAGCAAACGGGTCTCCGCCTCGTGATCGTTCAGCGCTGCATCATTGTCCTCTTCCACGAGCTTTTTACGCAGCTCTTGCAGCTGTGCCGCGCCGTTAGGCAGACGATTCAAGCGGCGCAAGGCATCGGCGTATACATCTTCAAGGATACTGCGCAGGTTTTGGTCAGCCGGAAGAGCCTCGTCCAGGTCAAACACCACTGCCGAGCACCGTGACTTCTGAGCGAGCGCGTAGATGAGCCCCGACAGCGCCAGGTTTTCCTGGAACGAGTTTTCCAGCAATCGCTCCACACGACTCAGAACGATGCGTAGGAAGAACGGCATATCCCCCTCGTCGCTGCCGACAGTTAACCTTTGCAGGAACTGCGACTGCGTCCGCTGTCGAAGGCCGGCGGGCTGAGCTGGCGAGAACGAAGGCAAGCTGATGCTTAAATACACGTCACGCAACGGCTTCATCGCGTTCCGCGTCGCAGCAGTCCGAGTGGAAGAGCCCCGTGAAGGTGACGCTGCACCTGTTGTAGGAACAGGATGCGAGCTAGCAGTCTCCCCCGATGCCGGTGCTGCTGTCGGAGATACCGCTGCATCTTCTTGGAAGTCGGCGTCCTCGTCATCCGAGTCCTCCAGATCCTCAGGACCACGTTGGCACGCAGCGTATTCGGCGTCGGCGATGTACGACAGTAGCGACAGCACCTGGTCTTCTTGGTCGTCGGCTGCCGGAATCTCCTCAGCAACGTTTTCTGGCCCCGCAAAGGCACGGATCTTCCACAGGTGAACGTTAGAAGCCACCGATGAATCGGGAAACCGCGATGCGAACCAGATGGCGCCGTTGGTATGCGCGCTCGGGCTCAGTAGCGAAGAGGCTGTGGGTCGTCGCTTCCGCGGACTCGACTCGCTTTCATCCTCGGCGTTACTTTCCGGCTTACTCACTGCGCCAAGCAGTACACTGTCCGCGTACTCGTCCTGCAGCTCTAACACACTCGTGAACAAGTCGATGGTAGCGATGCTCAAGGAGCTCGACAGGGAGTCCATGTGACGCAGCAACTCAGACGGAAGCTGCTGTGAGGCGGAAGACTCGTCCGCTCGTGATTCAGGTTCAGTAGACGCCTCGGCGTCTTCTTCGGCAATCGTTGCAGCTGTGGTCATTGCGGGCACCGATGTGCGCTCGAGGAGAAACTGTAAATAAATGAAAAGCAACGGGTTCGCGCGCGTATCGCGGCCACAGGCCGTCAGCTCCTCTAGGATAATGCGTGCGTACAGCGTTGCAGCGCAAGCCGCCGCCTCCGATGTGTGTAAAAGCCCTTCGAGAAGCGGGCCCTCCAAGAAGCGCGTTCGGAACTGGTCCAGCAGCTCGTCTGCTATCGAGCGGTGCTGCAGTTCCCCAGTCACTTCGTCCACTTCCTCGAGCTCGTACCGCGCGACCATAGCCAGCGTGCAACAAAAGCGCAACCGTACAGCAAGAAAGCTCAGTTCCAACTCCATGTTCGCGTCCGGATCTGTCGCGCTCGCTGCTGCAGGCGTCTTCGCGGTCGACGCCAGCGTCTTGGGCAGCGCGTCAAACGCCGAAATCACGCCGTTGACCGCGTAGTGGCAGAACGGCGTGAGCTGCAGCACGAAGCGACACAGCGCTTTGTCGTGCACCGCGGCGGCGATCACCAGCGCCTCGCGACACTTTTCACCGATCTTGCCGACTGCATACATGTGCGGCAGCAGCCCCGTGAAGAGGATGAGCTCGGGCACTTCACTCTGCGTGTGGTGGTTGTGGAGCTGCAGGAAGGGGTCGTCGCTGGCCGAGCGCTGGCGGCCGCCCGCGTCCGTCTTGGCGGCCATGTCGGTCGTGCGGATCATGAGGCGGTCGGCGTGCAGGAAGAAGAACTCGGTCTGCACGGGGTCTCCGCGCAGTTTCTTCCAGAGAATGTTGAGCAGGCTGATGAGGTACTTGCGCACCGTGGGGTCCTCCACCTCCTTGCGCGCAGCGGCTTGGATGAGCGCCACCACCGACACGTGCACCTCGCGCGTGGGCAGGATGGGGTAGCTCACGCGGCTCAGCAGCGCGCCCACGAACTGCATGGCCAGCGACATGATGCCGCACGGCTGGTCTCTTCTCCCCACCTCGCACAGATGCGGGATGAGCTGCTTCTCCAGCAGGTACTCGAGGCACTCATGCGACGCGTGCTGCCCGTCCTGCGGCTGCTCGGGCGACGGCGGCGTCTGCGACTGTGCACGGGAACGGGAGCGGGCGCGCGTCTCCTGCGCGTCCTCCGCGGCGGCCTTGGGACGCGCCATGACCATCTCCCAGCGATCCGAGTTGTTCTCCTCCTCGAAGATGAGCAGCACCAGCTTGAGCAGCGAGTCGCGCGTGTGGCTCTCCAGCAGCAGGCGGCGCTGCTCCGCCGGCTCCAGGTCGCGAGACAGCACCGACTCAAGGAAGCGCGCCACGGTCGTCCAGCGGTGGTGAAACTCGTCCACGCGCGACTCGTACAGCGGTGGCGCCACCAGATCCACCGCCTGCGCCATCGCGTCCGACGCGCGCGCCGCCACTTGCCGCAGCTTGGAGCGCAGCCAGCTCATGTCCGTCTGAGGGCAACTGACAAATCAGTGCCCGACAAAATGTTGGTTTTTCGACCAATCAGTGCCCGACAAAATGTTCGAACGTTTTAAATTATCGGCTGCAATGTCTTCCTGGCAGGAAGTTCCCCCGCTCTAATCAGGAATCTCGGTGCCGACCGATAAGAGATCGTCTGGGAATACGATTTCTTGCAACTCCAGCGAGAAGTAGCTGTAAAATTTTGCTCCACGGGCATTGTTCTGGCAGCGAAAATGCCACGGCAAAATGACCTCACATCAAATTTGTGGAGGTCGAAAATTCTGAAACGTGACACCCCTCGCGTATAATTTGAAGATATTCTGTGGTAACGATGTTACCTAGATAAGAGCGTCACCCCGCGAGATGTGCACATCATGATGGCCAGACTGACGGAAAAGAGTCGGGGAAAAGTGACTACCTTGCTTCTACGAGAGGTTGGCGAGAGTCGCGGTAATCGAGCGACAGCATTTGTGCATGACGCCAAACGGCACAGACTATCACCTTCCAACAAGACATTTGTGAAGCTGGTTCAAGACGTCCCCTGAGCTCATTGACAATACAGGCACCATACGAACGAGTCGCGTTACGAGCTGCTTTTGTTCATGGTAAACGATATCTATGGCCATATAAGTAAATAAACCTGACGCTACTCAAGTTTCACCTTTGTTAGGGTGCGTGCTACAGAACAAGATTTCAGCGGAATTTGCCTCCCAGCGGAATGGCCGATCCGCTGGAGCGTACTGCATGCAAGTCTCATGCTCTCGTGGAACATATTCCACGTGGACCTCGGCGCTAAGGGAAATGCCGGATGCTGCACACCAAGTAGCCCTGGCGGCGCTCCAGCCTGCCCCACTCTTCCATTCGTCTGCGATACAGCTTGACTCGCATCAGCCGGCGCAACAGCAGGTTGCCCCACCGATACTGCCGCTGCTTGCGTCGGAGATGTCGGAGTCGCACTAGTTGTCAGTGGATTCTCACATGGAGATTGGATTGGATATATTGGTCGTGTGAACAGAACAGCGAGCCCCAGCGCTGGCTTGGACAGCTTCTTTCATCCCGCTCGTGTATTTTTCTATCCAGTTCAGCGTTTTGTTGTTGGTACGAGGATATGTGGTGGAGCGCCTGCTCCGAACAAGAACTGCCTGTCATGATCGAAAGTGACCAAGGGTGGATCGGTGAATACCGATATTCGAGAGTTGATCGAAGGTTGGTCGAAGGTTGAACGAAGGTGGACCGAAGAAGGGTGCCATCATTTTGATGACCCTGGATCGATCGAATCCAAATCGGCATGGTAGCCCAAAAAGGGTACATCGGTTGAAGTTAGAGGTAGCCAGTCAGCTGCGAAAGGGGAGAGATGCGTGGAGGGAGAACAAGGATAGGGAGGATTTACGATGGTTAACGGAGAGAAAGATTCCTTGTAGTACGCAAGTGGTCCGCATTCCGAGGCAGGGAAGTATATTGGCCCCCCTCGACGAAGGATCACCAAGTCAATCAAGGAAGATGCGCAAGACCGCCTGGAAGCTTGGCTAGGTCGCAACAACTACTCCCTCAACCCCTCAACCCCACCGCTAAAAGGAGGAGGCTCAAGCAAACACATTGGACAAGGACAACCCCGCGCGCCGTGGATCGATTGAGTTATCGATCTACAGGCGCAACCTACCCGACGACTGAGTGTGGAAGCATCCACTCAGCTGTCAAAAATCCCAAGTGCCGTCCACACGGCCCGATCAAAACTTCAACGCACATCTTCTGAGCACCGAAGGAGCGTAACCGCCCATGCCGACGGGTACACAAGGTGACAAGATCAGCGACCCCACGGCCGACCGCAGGGGGCGGATCGTGATCTGCAGTGATTCGAACTTGATCATTCGCCAGATGCGAGGCGAGATCGATTGTAACGCTCCCAAGCTGCAGTTGCTGAGACAAAAGGCGTTGGACCCACTACTTTCAAGCAAATTAAAGAGAGAGCTCGGTATTTCTGAACCCCGGCACGCGATTCAGGCAAGAGTTTGCGGAATTTGGTAGCATTTCTGTTAAGCCACTACACTCTACTGAGAGGGGAGTCGGCGCGGACGATGGAATTGGCAGACTTACACTCGATTATCCTCGAAAATGAGGGTTACACTCCATGCAGAGCCCTTGTCATGGTAATGCGGCAGGGTAAAACAAATCAAGTTGGACGTATTGAAGTCAGTGCATGCATTCGCCGCAAAAATGTCGAGATCTGTCCTCATAGAATGCCTATTTTGGCGTTGGCACGTTGATGGCGAGGCACTTCCCGACTTTACATCGTCAGAGCGCTGGTACATGATAAAGTTGTTGAAGACAGGCAAGCATTCCACAAAACCGATGTTGTACAAAGTGCACAACGAAGCTATCACAGCGGCGTTGAACATGTCGGTGTCCACAGCAAAGCTAAAAACCACGTTGGTCGCGGATCTGGATCACGCATGGCGGACCTAGGTGGTGCAAGCGAGTCCCAAATTCGTCGGCTGGGGCGGTGGAACAACTAATCAATAGAAAAGTGCTACCTCACATCTCTCCCGAGAAAGGCGATGCGCACGCTTGCCGGTTTTGAACCGAGTAAAGGAAGATGTTTTTGTTGCCCGAGCTTCGGTCGACCCTCCGGAGTCACTGCAGACTATGGTGCTTCCGCAGGTGGAGGTGTGGCAACAAGCAATAAATGAAGAAAAAGCGAAACAATCACTTGCTGCCGGAGAATTTCTCGGGCTGCTCCAATATCTTCGTAAGGTCGTACTCCAGGATACTGTATTCTTGCAGAAATCACACCGACGCATCCAATTTGGAAGCACAATAAATTTAAATCTTATGAATTCGCGCAATTTAGGAACGAGATTATGCATCGGTATTCACCGATCCACCCTTGGTCACTTTCGATCATGGCAGGTAGTTCTTATTCGGAGCACTTTTTCTCCAGGCGCTCCACTACAATCGCTCTCTGCCCGTGCCAACGCTCACACAGTGACTGCAGCGCGCACACCGAGCACCTTCGTCGTTCCTGCTGCTCCTGTACTTGGCTTCTCTATCTCGCCATGGTGGTTGTTCCGCTCGAGCCGCCAGCGATCTACAATGCGATCTCCTCCCAGAGCGCGGACATCACGCCGGATGGTATGTCGCTTCTTCTCCTTGGTGGTCCTGTGACGTGATTGATCCCTCGTCTTGTCTTCCACAGGCGCAGTTTGTCCGCACTGACCTCTAAGCAAGCGTCAACAGATCATAACGGCAGGTCGAGAGGTAGACATACCAGCAGCACCACCGGCCCGCGATGGCGTTGTGTATCGACTGATGAAGCAGAGTGTGCGAACGCTGGGTGCGGATTTGGACAAAAAAAGACAAACGCAGCACTTGGCCATATTCACGTTAAAGGCTGATCGAAAACAGTGGGCTCACTACGGAAGCACTGGGGAAAGCTGCGGATTGATCATCGCCCTGTGTACGACGCGCTCTGTTCTGTCTTCATCACCCGTAAAGCAATCGGACGTATCATCGATCGCTGCACATCAATTGAAGCAAAGAGACTTGGAGTCGTAGGATCACTAGGCTTGTATTATCGTCCAATACTTTTCTACTCATAAAAAACAGACAATCGCAGTCGAGGCACAAGTGCACCCGTCATTAACACCATACAACTTGAAGAAACCACAAAAATACACGTCGGTACAGGCACACACGCACACGCAACACAATCACGTCCATATACCATCTTCAGTTGGACACATTCCTTTGCTCAGCTTCAAGTCTGCAGTGCTCGGAGTGCTGAGCTCCCCGTCCGTCCATCGTCCGTCCAGCTGTACGAATCCAGTGCTCCCGCGGCCTCGCTTGCGTGTCGGCGGCTCGTCGGAGGTACTTCAACGCTTCCCTCTACGTCGTGCCCGCCGCTCATCGCCACGGTTCCACCAGACCAGCTCCCGTCCATCGTCCGTCCGTTCCGTCCATCGTTGCGCGCGTCATCGGGCGCTTCGCTAGCAGCCCTGTTACACGACTTCCTCAACAGTGGGGTCTTCCAGGATCCTACCGTCCTGCCAAAGCTTGTCGAACTCGTTGGCGGACACCCACCAGCGTCCACCGCCGTCCAACTCGCTCCGTTCTCGCCCAGCCGTTCGGAGCTCATGCTCCAGCGCGTACTGTCCTGCTGCGTTGCGCCTGCGTCGTCGTCTGGTCTCCACCAGTCGGCCACCCGTTGCGAGGGTTGCCCTCGAGCCGCTCGCTGCATCTCTTCTTCGTTTCGTAGTTGTTCCCGTCGTGCCTGCAGGGCGAGCCGCCGTCGCTGCACGTACAGGCGCTCTTGTCGCCTCGCCATCGCTGCTTGCGCTTTCGTTTTCATCTTCCTCGTCCAGTTCGTTTCTCAGATCAGCCGCCACTTGCCGCAACAAGGAGGCCGGATGGTAATAGCTCACCAAGAAGGTGACGTGTGCTATCAATACCTCGGGCGTCCCAGTCTTGTCTTCTCGCTCCAGTACAAAGTTCTCATAGCCCGCTGACTCCACGATTCGCATGGGGCCTTGCCACTGATGTACAAACTTCGTCGCTTTTGGGCCGCGTGGCGGGTTGTAGACCCAGACGCAGTCCCCCACCTCGAATATTCGTTTCTGCCGTACCTTCCGGTTGTAGAGCGTGCCTGTCTTGACTGTTCCTTCACTCGCGCCGCCTCCGCGCACTCGTGACTACGTTCCGTCGCTGCCAACAAGTTCTTGTGGTAGGGCATCAACTCGCCCGCCTCCGTCACTGCCGTCCGTCGCAGGAGCTCGTTGGGTGGGCGCAACCGTCTGCCCATCATCAGCTCGTTAGGCGTCAACGCCACCGTCGAATGCCGTGCAGAGCTATACGCGTACACTGCAAACTTGACCCAGAGGTTCCAATCGTTCTGCGCGTTGCTCGACATGAAGGTGGAGACGCAGTCCTTCCACGATCGGTGGAACCTTTCCACGAGGCCTATCATCTGGGGCCTGTAGGGCACCGGGTTTGTCTGTTCCGCTTGCAGCAACACGACGAGCTGCTCGATCACCTTGCCAACCATCTCCGGCGCACCATCCGTGAGCAACTCCCGGAACGCACCGAATCTCAACACCACGTCCTCCATCAGGAAGGACGCTACGCTCTCGGCCGTGTGCTGTGGGACGCACTTTGCCACCGCGTATCTCGTCACATACTCCAGGGCCGCGATGACGTATCGTTCTCCGCCGTCGGCCACCGGAAATGGGCCAGCCACATCTAGTGCCCATCGATCGCCCAGATCGCCACCTCTACGGCTTCGGAGGGGTGGGATCACCTCACGTAGTCGAGCCTTACGACTTCCGCACTCCTGACAGCCTCGTGCCCATTGGTTGACCTCGCGCTGCAGTCGTGGCCACCAGTACAGCTGCGCCACACGTCCGTAAGTGTGCGGGCCTCGTAAGTGTCCTGCCCAGACCGAACCATGCATT
Organism: Phytophthora chlamydospora; assembly: GCA_012295415.1. NCBI lineage: Eukaryota > Oomycota > Peronosporomycetes > Peronosporales > Peronosporaceae > Phytophthora > Phytophthora chlamydospora. Next base: position 26,631 of record JAABLK010000449.1, read on the forward strand.
GTTTTGAAGACCACCGCCCACAGTGTCGGTGGCAGCAATACTCGCCGACCTCGCTGCGTCTCGATCGTCGCCAAGCCGTACGTCCGTCCGATCTTCATGCCGCGGTACTCGCCGTCCTGCAGGAGGCGCTGCACCAGCTTGCTGCGCTGATGTGCATTCACCACCTCGTCGTCCGTCACTTGCAGCGTGGGTTCCGCCGGCGCCAGCTCGTCGTCTTCATCCAACGCCTCATCCGGCATTCTTCTCGTTGTTCCAGCCTGCGTCGGGGCTGTGGTCACCGCTGGCCGCACGGTTGCCGCTTCGCTCGCCTTCTCAGTCCGTCTCTCCTTCGTCTTTCTCGTCACAGCGCGCCCTGCGTCCGTATCACCCGCTGGAGTCGCCCGCCGCGGCTGATTGCCGTCCTGCTGCGTCAAAGCGGCGTCTGTGGGGGTCGCCCTTCGTGTCCCACGCGACACCGTTGTTCCTGCTGACGCACCAGCCACTGGCACTGCTGGTAGCGCCGACGTAGTTGCCGTGGCGCCCGCCAGAGTCGGTTCCTTCGCCGCCGTCGTCGCTCCCGATGCTCCTGCCGTCTTCGTCGCTGTTCGTGGTGCCCTCGTTGTTGCTGTTGCCGTCCGTGGTGCTCCAGCCGTAGCTGTGGCCGTCCGTGGTGCCACAGTCGTCGCTGTTGCCGTCCGTGGTGCCCCAGTCGTCGCTGTAGCCGTCCGTGGTGCCAC